>CAKNXH010055191.1:0-26406 GCA_932178445.1 Andricus quercusramuli | reverse complement strand
ATTGAATTCGCGCAGACTGTAACCACCCATCTCACGGTCGTGAGACGTGGTTACAGCTGAAATGTTACCGCGATTTCGCTGGGAGCGGGTGCAGTTTTTCAGATTAGCACCCGCTCCCAGCGAAATCCTGCGGTTGTCCTTATGACAAACTTTTAACTATATATATATTAGGGTGGCTCAAAAATGCATGGCAATTTTTTTTCATGCTAGAGGGCAACGATCCCCCCCACCCCCCATTTTGTTCCAATTCTGAATAAAGAAAATCCGTAATTTTTGTTTTTTCGTTTTTTTTTTATTTTAACTGCTGCCGGTTTAGACCTGAAGTTTCCCATGTAAAATGCATGGGGAAAAACCACTTTTTTCAGTTTTTGAAATAATTTTTTAGAGTTTTAAAAAATGTGATGGGAAAGTACGGAGACTTGTAGAGAATTATCCAACGAAGAATTTCATGCATCGCACATAAGGGTTTGCCACCCCAAACACACCTCCACGAGTCCCTGAAAACTACCCTTAAAACTAAAAATATCAATTCTCCATAAAAACGACCTTATGAGCTCTGTATTCTCGTATTTTTTTACCTAAAATTATTCATATTGGTTTAGTGAAATATTTATTAACATTGCTAAATTACTTTTCATTTCTTTAAACAAATGGAATTTGTTTACATAATTTTTTTCCGAAAATCCGTTTTTTTTTCTAAAAATGATTACTATTGGTCTACTGGAATATTTATCAACAATAATTTATTAATTTTTAAATATTCAAACAAATGGAATTTGTTTAATAATTTTTTTTCGATAATTCGTTTTTTTCCTAGAAATTATTACTATTAGTCTAGTGGAATATTTATTAACAATAATTTATTAATTTTCAATTATTGAAACAATTTGAATTTGTTAATAATTTGTTTTTCATTTTTTTATTCGTCATAAAAATCATTCTCGTTGGTTCAGTGGAATATTTAACAACATTGACTAATTAATTTTCAAATATTTACACAAATTTCATTTATCTAAAAAATGTTTTTTTTTTCAAATGCGTAGAACTGGCAGTTTATTATCGTTATTTATTTTTTATAGAATTGGAAAATATTTTCTAATAAATGTATAAACAACCTCCTTTCACTTAGTGAACATTTCACTGACTGAAATAAATATTTATTTGCAACAATACTCTCATTTTTTATATATAAAACTATGTCTTCGTATCGAAAAAATGTTTCGTAGGGCACATTTACTACGATCATTTCTTTGCATCAAGCAAATTTTCTCTGCTTCAAGATACTTTTTTTTGTTAGTGTGGTATTTTAAAATTACATACTCTTCTCCTTCACTTGAGAACGATTTATTGTATGGCATGTACATTTTATTTTGTACACTATTTTAGACATAACATTATTTTGATCAACTCATTAGTTCCAATATTGTGCAAAAATAAATTTGTATGGTAAAAATGTCTTTCGTATTTACTTTTGAGGGCCTTGTCACCTTCACATTATGATAAATTCTGAATAAGGGTTTTTGTAGGGACACATGTTGAATCAATGTGCACGAACATGTCCGTGTCAGAAAAGTAAATGCTGATAAGCTGATATTAAATAAAACATCTAATACACAAATGTATTAATCGAATTGCATATCATCAATAATTTATCAGAAGAATTTGTTAAAAGCAAATGAGCACACATAAATCAAATTTTGTTCAATGTATATAATTTGTACGAGTGAAATATTATTCCATTGATTTTAAAAACGTTGTAAATTACAGACTTTATATTATAAACTATTTATTCGCACTCATCCTTGGAACTTATAGAATTGAATGTCAAATATTATAAGAATGAATGATGCAGATGAAAGCTCAGGAAATAATTTATTAATGAAAAATATTGTACGTGAAAAAAGTTTTTATTTTGTAATACTGTCATAAAGAAAGATTTCAATATTTCAATATTTCAATTAAAGACAGTAGTTAATATTACATTGTTTCATACATAAATGGCACTTAATAAAATGAAAATATAATGAAAATACAAAAATTAGATCTTGTGTTTATGACATACATATACATTCACATAATAGATCGAATAGAAAAAACAGCGATGTATTATTAACATTTGCTAGTATGAATAAAAAATTTGAACAAGTTTTAATACTGATAATTATAAAAATAACACAATAGCATATTCAAATTCGACGAAGAACAGTGCCGTATTTATTTACATCCTTGTCAATAGAGTCTATAGAGTAAATTTTATATTTTGTTTTAGTGCATAATGCTTCTGTGTTTCTCTTTGTGTTAGACTTGAAAAAGTTAAGTAATAAATAAAAACAACCTAAAACTGCTACAAAGCATGTATACATTAATTCGATGATGCTGAATAATGAGCCACCCACAAACAAGCAAAATATGCCACCGAAAGACACTGTAAAAAATTTAAATATCGAAATATAATATTGTTAGATAATATGCCAACTGGGAAAGAAAGACCTTTTAATTTCTATTAAACAGTTTTTGAAAAACAGCCAGGGAGACTTTTTTATGGTCTTTTTCGGCAAAGAAGGTTTTCTGCATTACTAGCAAGATCATTTTTAGAGATTTACATATTAATTTTGCTTCGGGATTAAAAAAATATTCTGTATGTACCAGTTCAGAAATCGAATCACGACCTCTTAACATGAAGCCACATTGAACTACCTGATGAGTAGTTACCCTGGCGGACCGGCCGAACGCAAACATTACGCTACAGCGTAACGCTAAAGTAATGGTAAAGTAATGGTAAAGTAATATGGCATTATAATTGATAATAGAAACAAAATTAATATGTAAACTGTTGCAATTATAATAAAACGTTGAAATTTACGTTAAATGGCCATGCCGTAATTGCAACAAGTTGCTTTTGCAGCGTTAAAAAATAAAAAAACATAGTGACTGACATTGCAGTCGGGCCCCTGCATATTGGCAACCCGTTAACGGGGCTTCAAGTGGGTTGTCAGTCTGCATGGGCCTGACTTGAATGACAGCCACTTGGTTTTTTTATTTTTTAACGATGAGAAAGCAAGTTGTTGCAATGACGGCATGACCATTTAACGTAAATTTTAACGCTTTATTATAATTGCAACAGTTTACATATTAATTTTGTTTCTTTTATCAATTATAATGCCATATTACTTTACCATTACTTTACCATTACTTTACCGTTACCCTGTAGCGTAATGTTTGCGTTCGGCCGGTCCGCCAGGGTAGAAAAGGAAGGCGACTTTAAATTATTTTGATAATATTGTTCAAATTACCTAAAAGGTCTTGAGTCGAAAAAACGACTTCCGTTCGGTAACGTATACTCGTTGGTCCCTCGAAGTGTACATCCAACATTATATCATTTGTTTGATTAATCGGTAGTGCTACCATGCTACTTTCATAACTAAAATATTCACATGGTGGTGGGCAGTCGCAAATCATCACTGGTTCATCTTGTTCAAGAGTATTCTTATCTGCACTATCTACAGCTGTTTGATAATTCATAAAGACATCTGCAAAAAAACCAATGAAAAAATAAAAATCTTGTTAAGATTCTAAGTACAAATGTTATCGATTCAAATTTATTACCATTGTGCTTGCTTAGATAGAGTAAATCCTTGATGTTGCAATTCCTAATATTTCCTGGAGATAAAATAATGGAAAATAAGATATCAAATTGTTATTTTTTATATTATATGAGATTATATGTATTATATGTTTTTTTATTTTTTGCAAAAAGCGTTTACCACTACGAAAAAAAAGTCGGGTTGCAGCCACACTGTTTCATGACTTGGGCGCGTCTGCACTCAGCTAAGCAATTTTCTTGACTGTAAGTATTATTTTTACTGTTTCTGCAAGGTATCTTGTCTGAACTAAGTTCCAAAACATCTTCGGTTGTGAAACCAGAAGTACACCTTACTCTTACACTAAACGACATGCCTGCGGCAATAGCTTGACCCCAACTTGACCACACAATAGGGCGCTGGACGAATAAAGTAGCTCCACGAAGCAAATCTAAACATTGTCTCGAAGAAAACAATTACTTATTGACAAAAAATAAATCCAGGTAGGCGGCAAGTACCTACATGAACGGGGTTCATAGCCTATCTAAATATATTATTTCCCATCAAATCAAATCTAACGGCGCGAAATAAAGTACTCCTTCGCCTCATCCCTTCTACTCCTTTCCGCCTCATTCCCTTCTATACCATCCCATCAACGTACTCCTCGCTCTCCTCATTCCCACTCCTTATTACTCTCTGCTCATTAAACACTCATGCTCTTATCCCTTTCCCTTCATAAAGTTATTTTCTCCATATCCTCTCCTCTTATTGACCTCCCATTTCGCTACCTATCATCTCACACCTCACCAGCTTTCCGTCATCTTGCCACCACCCCCACCCCTTCGTATCACACTCTTCTCACCCGCTCTCCATCCAACCTTCACACTCAATAATAACGCAATTAATTCAGCCTCTAAATATTTTTTTTTCAAATGCTACATACTTACGATCGGGGATCTTCACCGGGTAATCGACTGCCATAAATTTGATATCTTATCGCAGTCCTATATTTTGGTACACCTCGGTGCCATCCTATCTGAAATTTGACAATGGGGTCGTTGCATGAATTTTAGGTAATATATTTTTTAAATACTGCATAACATTCTGAACATTTTAGTGCATTTAAAATTTTGTTTGAATACTTCATTGTCGAGATAAAAATTTTTTAAGAAAAGTATCCAAATCCCTATTCAAAAACTCTTGAGACCTTGAAACGTCACTTCCCAAATAGCGCGTAACCAATCAGCATAATGGTACATTGACTAACGAAGTATCTAGCAGACAGCTTGCGAAAATTCAATTTATGATTTCTAATATAGATATTTGTTTACTTAAAATTATCGAAAAGCAGCAGCCAGTCGTAACCAAATCTCACTGAAAAAATACGCTTTTGCTTGAAATATAAAACCTAGATAAAGATAGTCATGAATAATATCAGTCAAGTTCGTGAGAATGAGATGTGTCCAAAGATAACCTCAAATTTTAGTCAATCATATATTCGGAACATATACATTTCACAAGTAAATAATGGCAGCCTTAAAAAAAAATGTTTTGTACCTGATTGCAACTGCAATAGCAAAGATAATCTGAACCAAATATTTATAAGGTTGCCTATGGGTACAGAAGTGAAAAAGAAATAGGCAGAAGCCGTTGAAAGAACCGGTAAAGATACCAAGTTTCATTCAAACTTTTCGCACTGTCACACTTTATATAGCCGGGTTTTAGTTTTAGTGAAATTCCAGGCATTTTAAAAATCTTTCAGGCCCTTTTTTTACTTTCAAAACACGTTTACAGTAGGTTATGTTCACTGTTTACACATTTAATCGCTAGCAGCCATATTATATTCCGTAACCAACCGGACAACCACGCTAATCAGAATGAAGTACTTCCTGCAAACTACTTCCCGCAAAAATTCAAAAAGCATACTTTTCAAACATTTAAAAAAAATTTTAACTTAATTGAAAAAAAACTTTCCTTCCGTAGCTACATTATTTTTTTGGTGCTCCTTCAATTTTACTAGGAAAAAAAAAATATTTGAAAATATGCAACAACCCCATTGAAAAAGAGCTGATAAAAGCTCAAACCAGTTCTGAATTCACTATCATAAAAAATAATAATGTGACCCTATCAGTGAAGTTTCATTAATAATAATTCGTATATCCTTAGTTTCTCACTTTGGTTTGAACTTTTATTAACTGCTCTGACGGCTTTTGAATTTGAGATAGGATGGTACTAGGTTATACAGGAACATAAGAATGTAATGCATGCAAGAACGAATTGCACCGATTTCCATCCAATTTCCATTAAGTTGGAGGGAGGTAGAAATGAAAAAAAAAAAAAATGGAATAAGGTAAAGGTACCTATCATGAGACAAATTTTGAGGGGGTTTTGAGATTTTCATAATTTTTTAACGATAGTAGAATATATTTTCAAAATATTTATATCAATGAATGCGCTGATATTTTCTGAATGCGAAACGCCTCCTAAGAGCTCAATTTAGTCTAAGCAAAGTTATTATATTTATGAAAAAGCGGAACGACCTTTATGTTCCTATTATGAAACAACTTTTGGACTCTTGTACGGTGTTTCATAATGCATGTCCCATTGCCCCTATTATTGAACAGCAATGAAATGTGCTTTTTATATTAATATGGCTTTTTTTTATATTATTTTCTATATTAAATCGAAGTAAATAGTACAATGAACTTTTATTTCAAACGTTCATAGAGATAAATAAATTGAATACAACTATTTTTCATTAAAATTGACAAACCTAACCTATAAAGGGTAGTTTTCGTAAACGAAGTGAATTATATTTTATTTTTGCTGAAAAATGTTTGTTACAGGACATTAATTTTTATTTAGGTGAATGAAAAAGAAGAAAAAACCATGAAGGATGAGGTCAAAACTTGAGAAACTTGGTCAAAGTAAAGTGTAAATGAAATATTAGGATAAGTACCCTTTTCTTTTTTTTTCTTTTATTGTACTTAATAATAACTTCCTGTGTTTTATTGAATATTCGTCCTTTCTGGTAGAAAATTAATCTTCTTGGTTGAAAATTCATATTTTTCTTCGGAAATTCAACAGTTCGTTTTGAATTTGTCTTCTCTGTTGACTGAAAAGTATTTTTAATTGAAAACTCAACTATCCTTGAAAATTTGTCTTTTTGGTTGGAATTTCAATTATATTACATTATTCGTTGAGAAATCAAATTTTTTAATTGAAAATTTAACTCCTTCGTCAAAAGTGTTACTCTTTTGTTAAAAAATATATTCTTTTCATTGAAGATTCACCATTTTAATTGAAAATTCATCTCTGATTGAAAATTTAACGTCCTACACGGAAAAAATAAGTTGTCGAAACTTTACGTGACTAGCCAACCATTCTAGGATAGGCCACTTTTTGTTTAGAATCTCGTATAATTTTGATTAAAGAACTGCAGACTTCATCGAAAAAGTGAAAAAAGTCATCGAATTATTGGAAGACAATCTAGGAACATCAGTTTTCGAATTTGTATTCAGCAGATTTTGACAAAGTTCTAGACAAGCATTCAATTTTTCATAAAAAGTCCTCCAGATTCCAAAAGATTTGAAATACAATAGCTCTAGCACAGAAACGAATAACTGATTTATAAGTTGTCGAAGAATTCGTTGACTGTCTTCTAGATATCTATATATTCACAATGTACAGTCACATTGGATGCTTGTATTAACACGTAGTGACGCTCAGGTGAAGTGGTATATGTATAAGTCTGAATGGAGTCGCGGTCACTGGCAATGGACAAATGAGCGCGGATTTAAATTTGGCTCTTCACTGAGATTTGTGCAAAATATTCAATGTGTCAAGTTAGCCGTGGGGTCTAGTTTTTAGGGATAAGTTGCGTTCGATAGGCGTTAGGTAGTTCCAATCCCGCCGAAAAATTTGCTTCGATTTTTCATAGGTTCGTGTGTATCTGTAAAAATAAATATAACTTAAGCGTGAGTCGATGTGAATAACAATATATTTAATATAACCGCAAAATATATATTTTTTTAACTAGAGGTGTGGGGGTGGAAGGGAAGTGAAGAGGTAAATAGAACGCAGGAGAGGTATGTAAAGTGGACCCTGGGGTTGGCAAGGAACACGCCTAAGTATATTGTCAGGAGGGAGACGGGGAGAACGAGTGATTCTAGCAGGGAGCAGGGCGTGTAAATATGAGGAGAAATTTTTGGAAGAGGGGGGAAGTAGGCTGGTTAGGGAGTGTTGGCGGGAGAAGGAGAACAGGAGCGGGGGTGGGAAGATGGAGGCTGAGAGGGAAAGGTATTTTAGAATGAATGGACTGCAGATTGATGAAGTGAGAAGGAAGCACGATGAAGGAAGGAAGGTGTTTGACTTGGTTAAGCAAAATGGCATGGAGAGAGAGAAGACAGAGGGGGAAGAGAGAATAAGAGAGTCAAGGTTTAACGGGAACTATGTGTGGATTATGCCAAGGACAAGAGCGCAATATTTATGTGAGAAAGGAGAGAAAGGCAGTCAGGAGCTTATAGCGAGGATGAGGTGTGGGTGCATGGAGGGTTTCAATAGGTTCTGGCTCTCACGGGAGAAGAGGATGTGTGAACTGTGTGGAAAGGGGGATGCAAGAATGGAGCACTGGTTGGAGGAGTGCCTGGAGGTGGAAAGAAGTGAGATAAGCATGGAAGTATTGTTGCATGCAAAGGGGGAAAAAGGGCAGTAGCATGGGTGAAGGGAGTGTTGGGTAAGATGGTGATGAAGAGAAGGAAGGAGGAAGAGGAATGGAGACGGAAATATTGTAAATGGGAGAGAAAGTAGATATAAGTAACATGTAAATATTGTAAATAGTAGATAAGTAGTAGAAATTAGAGCGAAAACAAAGGTTGGCAAGCGAGGCAATGCGAAAAAGTAGGGATATGCGTGCGAGGCGAGGCGAAGCGAGGAAGGCAAGGCGATAAAAGCGTGCGACTTAGAGATAAGGAATGGATGGATGTTAGTCTTTAAGGGTTAGTTTTAAGAAAATTCTGTAAAAATGGAAGTGTAAGCAAGTCAATTTTTTAAGGCCAGAAGGCTGAAAAATAAACGTTTATCTATCTATATTTTTTTAACTTGGCTATACTGTTTTCTGAAAACTCGTTAGGAGTCATCGAAACTTTCATTGACTGGCTTCAAAGCATTAGTGTATCAGTGTTTCAAGAACTCTATTCCTCTGGTCTTCACATTTTCATTGAAATAATTTTGTACTTTCGACAACTCTTTCTACTTTTTAAACATGTATCAATCAAGGTTTGTTAGACGATTCTTCCAATTTATGACATACGTTTAGCCCTTAACAAGCTAGGCAGCGCGGGCTCGAACAGGAGTTTAGAAGAATGGCGAAAAAAAGTGAGCGTGACCAGTAGTGAGGGGGAAGATAAAAGAAAAAGAGAGGAAGGGGACGATGAGTCAGAAATGGACAAGGAAAGCAAGAAAGGTAGGACCAAACTCACTAAACGGAAAACACCAGATAGAGAAAAGGGGGATGGAGGGATGCTTGAAAAAATAGAGGCTTTCATAAAAGGGTTTAGAGAGGAAACAAGGAAAAGACTGGATGATATGAATAGGCAGGGAAATGATGTAAGGGTGGAAGTGAGGAAAGTAAGAGAAAAGTGGGAAGAGTGGGACAAACTCTGGAAAGATGAGAAGGATAAGGTATGGAGTAAGCTAGAGAGCATAGAGAATAGACAGAAGGAGGATGATGAAAGGAGAAATTGTGAAATAAAACAGTTAGAAGAACGGGTCAACACATTAGAAATGAGGAATGAGCACATGGGGAAAGAAACAGAGGGTGCGGAAATAGAAATAGGGAGTAATAAGAACGTGCGAAATGAGAATGAAAGATTGAAGAAGAGACTGAGTGACATTGAAAGAAGATTGGAAGGGGAAGAAAGGGCCAAGAGAAAAAATAACATAGTAGTCAAGGGATTGAAAATAGAGAGTGAAACAGGGGAAATTGAAATCAAAAATCTGTTCGGAGATATTGGAATTCGGGTAAGGGTAGAAGGAGTTGAAACGGTTCAAAATGTCCCCGCACTTCAATTAAAATAAGAGGAAAGGAGAGAAGTAAAATTAACAGTAGAAATGTGATAAAGGGAGATAACGGGCAGGGCTCAATATAGCTACAAATTTATAAATATAGGTCAACAGGTCACTGGGGAAAATTAATAATTGCGTGCGCAATATACTGGGCCCAAAGGTAGGGAGACCAGCGGTACGAAGACGGGTTGATAGCGGACTCTTAGGATAGCGACGATTGAGGAATCACTTTTTGCTGGACAGACGATCAGAGCGGTCGTCTCGGGAAATCGCGAACAGCCACAGGAGTTACTTACTCGTAGGCTTAGCTAGCGAGCATTTAGGAATAAACGAGGTTTTTTTTTATTAAGGACGATATTTATAAAATCATCTCAGTCCTACCATTTTTTTTCTTATGTTTGGCTAATCTGTCTTCAAGTCTGAGTATATTGGTAAGTGTTTAACCGGGGGTAAAATTCTCTTTCTACCAGGCTTAAACCTGGAAATCGAGAATGGATTCCCAATTGGGTAAACTCAACCAGATATGCACAACACTTTGAGGAGCGATAGGGAAAACTTAAATTCATTAGATACAAAGAAACGACTAATTCGAACCAAATTGAGCTTTCGACCAAGCTTTCGACTTGGAAATCGCACAATTTTAATTCTGAAGGTCGGAGTAACTGCAGAATATCCAATTAATCTATATCCTGTTCCACGTTGTTGAGTCTGAATTCTCTATGGTCATGAAGCGAACCAGAATGGGAATTTAGACTAGAACGTACATGAATTGATTTGAAGAATTGTAGCGCCTCTATAGGATAGGAAACTAAGGTGGAATTTCCTCTAGACACTGCACCTAGTCTTGAGAAAACGAAGCCTCAGTTCAGGTGAGAAAAAAAGCTGAGAGACATAAAAATGTGTCCTGGATGCTCGAGAAAATAAGAGGGAAATAAGGATAGGAGTCAGTTTAGGCAAAAGGGCGGCGATTTTATCGGGGAATCGAAGTCTCATCGAACAAATATTGATTTTCTCGCAATCTCCTCTGCGCACTTGTGACCCCACAATCCATAACAATTAAAAAGCTTTCCAATGAGTCGTAACCGAAGGAGACTAAATTTTATCGAGTCATCAGCCGATGTAGAGTTGAGATCCACCGAGAGTTATATCTGTGAGGAGTTTCTGATCAACAATTATTTTCTATTCCGAGACTTACGCGTGAAAAATAGCACTGAATTTCGTCCAGGGGAAAACGGGGTTCCTATCCCGGTTCCAAGGGTATCCTTATTAGTAGAGTTGAACAATAGGGTGTTAAGGGTTAGTTTTAATGTTCTGCCCAGACTTGGCCCAATTTGTGTAATTGGACTTGAGCTGCTAGATAAAGTCCATTAAAAGCAAACTGGACATATTTTCTCGGTAATTCTCAATGTTGCCAGAAAAGTCCAAGTTGCAACATGCCTACTAAATTATTCACAATAATGGAAAACGCGTTTTCACGAAGGGTATAAACTCTCAGTTTGGGTAGGAATGACGAAGGAAGGAAAAGAAGGAATGTTTGTAGTAAAAGTAGGGAGTGAGGAGGAGAAAAAGAAAATTATGGAGAACAAAAAATTATTGAGAGGAAGAAGGCAAAGAATTGAAGAGGATTTGACTTGGAGGGAGAGGAAAAGGAGATGGCGAATAGAACAGAGAGCATGGATAGAGAGGAAAAATGGATGTATGGTATGGATAGGGCGAGACAGATTATGGATAAATGGGGAGGAGTGGGTCTGGGACGGGGAGGTAGAAGAAATAAGGAAGAAGGGAAAAAGAGTTGAGAAAGGTAGAAGAAAGGAAGACACAAAAGAGGCTAGAGAGCAAACAGAGGGGTTTTCAAAAAGCAAGGCGGAAGAAAAGTGAGTAGGATAGGGGAGGGAAGGGAGGAGAAAAAAGTGAAAATAGCTTTCTGGAATGTTTCAGGCTTGAAGAACAAGAATGAAGGTTTTTGGCGGGAGTTAGAAAAGTGGGATGTGATTATGATGAGTGAAACCTGGGCGGATGAGAAGGATTGGAAGGGGATGAAAAGGTTGTTACCTGAAGGGTATGTGTGGACAATGCAAGAAGCAAGAAAGGAACACGTTAAAGGTAGAGGGATGGGCGGCATGGTCTCAGGGGTGAGAAAAGAATTGGCAGGAAAAGGTAGAACAGAGAAGGATAGGGAAGAAGAGGGAACAATGGTCAGAAGGATTATAATTGGGAAAGTCAAAATAGCGGTGGTTTGTGTATATAGAAGAAGAGGGGAAGAGGAAGGTTGGAGAGTAATAAGGAGGTGGATGGAGGAAAAGAAGGAAGAATTGGTTTTGATAGGAGGGGACTTGAATGCCTGGACTGGACAGCAAGGGGGAGGGACTTGGGATGAAGAAAAGGAGGCATATATATAGGTAGCTCCAAGCATAGGGAGATAGACCGGGAGGGGAGGAGGTTACTAGACATAATAGGAGAAACCGGATGGTTTATATGTAATGGCAACATCAAAGGAGATGAGAAAGGAGAGATTACATTTATAGGTAAGGGAGAAACAGTAATAGACCACATCCTGGCGGAAGAAAGAATGAGGAATATGGTATGCAGTATGAATGTAGGGAATGAGATAGGGTCAGAACACTTCCCAGTAATAGCTACACTGAAAGGTAGCGTCCATAAGAGCGGCAGAGGGAGAAAGGAAAGAGGGGGGAAAGGAACATGAAAATGGGAGTCTGGGGGGTAGATTAATTAAAAGTGTTTGAACAGAAAATGGAAGAGGAGAATGTTAGATATGGAAAGGGGGAGGGAGTAGATTCGTTAATTGAAAGGTTGAAAGGGTCGATTGAGAAGGTGAGGAATGAGATAGGTACAAAAGAAGGAAGAGAAGAGGGAAAGAGAGGCTGGTGGGACGAGGAATGCAGGGAGAGTAAGGAGAGAATGAAAGAGTATGTAAGAAAATGGAGGAAAGGAGAAATAGAGAAGGCGGAGTACAACAGGAGAAAAAGAGAACATGAGAGGATGCTGGAAGGGAAAAAGCAAAAGGGAAAGGAGAAATACAAGGAAGAAGTAGAAAAAGCAATCAAAGAAGGTAGGGTCTGGGATGTGATAAACAGGGAAAGAGGAGGAAGGGAGGGCGTGAATGAAGAAATAGAAATGGATGAATGGACGGATTATTTCAAGGGTCTGCTACGGAGAGAACAAAATTGGATTAAAGGGGGAAATAGAAACACAGTCCAGGGAGAAATGGAGGAAGCGAACGAAATAACAAGAGAAGAAGTGATTGAGGCGATAGATAGACTAAAAAGAGACAAGGCTACAGGAGAGGATGGAATGGAGAACGAAGCGATAAAATTTGGAGGAGAAGGAATAAGGGAGGGGCTGTGGAACATCTGCAACAAGGTCTGGAAAGGAGAAGGGTGGCCGGAGGAGTGGAGGACAGGGCTGGTGGTACCTCTTGTCAAAAAAGGGGAGGGTGAGAAGGTAGAAGAGTACAGAGGGATCACCCTCATGCCAGTGGGTTAAAAAATATACGCGGAAGTTCTAAGAAAAAGGTTGGAGAGTCAGATAGAAGAGAAACAAAGTATCCCACATAATCAGACGGGATTTAGAAAAGGGATGGGGACAATAGATAACATTTACGTACTCAACTACTTGGTTAACAGAAACTTAGGGCGGAAAAAAGGGAAATTAGTAGCCTTATTCGTAGATTTTAAAGCAGCTTTTGACTCTGTGAATAGAAAAGTGCTATGGCAGGCAATGAAAGAGAGAGGAATAGAGGAAGATTTAGTGGAGAGGATAAAGGAAATTTTTACTGAAACTAGGATTAGGGTGAAGATGAAGGGAGAAAAAGGGGAGGTTTTCTGGACAGAAAGAGGGCTTAGGCAAGGGTGCCCATTGAGTCCGCTACTATTTAATATGCTGCTGGCAGACTTCGAGGAGAAGCTAAAAGGGGATGAACCTAATGATAAGAATTTTCGAAGAGTATGTGGGAGCAAAAGAACTGACGGTGAACGTAGGGAAGACCAAGGTGATGTGCTTCAGAAGTAGAAAGACCAAAGTAGGTTACGTTTGGAAGATGAACGGACAAACAGTGGAAAGTGTGGAGGAGTTCTGTTACTTAGGTTTCTGGTTTGAGGCAGGAGGAGGAAACGAGTTGCAGGTGAGGAAGAGAATCGAATGTGCGAGCAAAGTAATGGGCCAAGTATGGGGTATAGGAAAGAGAAGGTTCAATGACGATTGGAGAATGAGGGTCTGGTTGTTTGATGCGTTGGTTTGGGCGGTGTTGTGTTATGGAGTGGAGGTCTGGGGATGGAAGGAATATAGGAAAGTGGAAGGCATGCATGAGAGATTTCTGAGATGGGTAATGGGGGTTAGCTGGAGTTGCCCAGGATACATGTTGAGGGAAGAACTAGGAAGGGAGAAAATGGTAACGAGACAAATTAAGAGAGCCTGGAGGTTTGAAGAGAAGTTGAAAAGGGGAGAGGGGAGTAGAATAGCACAAGTATGCTTGGACGAAGCTCCGAACAAGGAGAAAAGAGGAAATTTGGGAAATTCGAAATGGGAGGAAGAAAGAAAAAAAAATGAGGGGGGCTTGTGATATACAGGAAGGGGTTCTGGATTGGCAGAACATAGAATTAGAGCTATTAGTAAGACAAGGAGAAGAGAGATGGAGAAAGATTATGGACTCGAGGTACAATAGATGGTATATGATGGTCAAAGAGGTAACGGAACCAGACTATTTGCAAAAGATGAAAAAGGAAGACAAATAGAATAGGGTGAACGGTTTAGAATGGGGGAAGGAGTGAGAACTTGTAGGTATTGGATGGATGAAGAGGACAATCTGTGCAGAGTATGTGGATACGAAGTGGAGTCATGGGCACATGTGTTAGAGAGGTGTACAGGAGAGGAAGATGGACAGTTGAGTGTGGATGAATGTGTAAGATGGATTTTGGATGGTAATGTCTAAATGCATTTGATGGTAAGAGAAAACGGAAGCCCGGGAATATCGCTCATTGTCTGTAGTTTAAGAAGAGTAGTACTAATATTATTGTTATTATATAAGGTGATGCATTAAAAAATAAGTAGCGGTTAAGTTAGACTAAGGATGAAATGTAAACATATGTACAGGGAGCGGAGGCCTTCAAACCCGTAAAAGGGAGAGTTCAAATATACATACATACATACGTTTAGCCCTATCCTAGAGTGGTTGACTCAGTCATTCAAAATTTCAACAACTAATTTTTTCCGTGTAGTTGAAAATCAATTTTTCTAACAGAAAATTTAACTATTCTAGTTGAAAATTTAACTATTCTATTTTCGGTTAAAAATGTATTTTTTTGGACGAAAATTTTACTGTTGGATTTATAATTGATCTTTTTTATTTAAAAATTGAAATATTTGGTTTGTTTTTTTTTACCTTTTTGGTATAAAATTCAACTATTCCAGTTGAAGATTCATCATTTCAGTGAAAAATTCATCACATTGTTTGAAAATTGAACTGTCTGATTGAAAATCCATTTTTTTTTGTTTTGGTTAAAAATCAATTTTGTTCAACTCAACGTTCAACTATTCTATTTCTTGTTGAAAATTCTTCTCTATTTTTTTGTTGTTGTAAAATTCAAATATTGGTTAAAAATTGATCATTTTCAATTCCAAATTCATATATTGTGTAGGAAATTCGTCTTTTTTGTAGAAAATTAGTCTTCATGGTTGAATATTCATCTTTTTGGTTGAAAATTCAAAAATTTCAGTTAATGATTCATCATTTTAGTTGAAAATTTATCTGTTTGGCTTAGAATTCAATTATTCCAGTTGAAGGTTCATCATTTTATTTGAAAATTGATCACTTTGATCGAAAATTCTACTATTTTGTTGAAAATTAATTTGTTTTACTTAAAGTTTAAGTATTATATAATAACATAACATAAGCTATAATAATATAATTAGGAAAACCCATTTAATTGCAAACGTACCTCTGTTCCATAAATAGAAGCAAGCGTTGAAAATGTGTCCGTCGATATGAAACACCCATGTTTCTCCGTTCCATAAATACGAACCGTATTAAGAAAGGTGTACGTATTATGATTATTATGAACAGGGCCGGCGCAGCCAATATTTTGCATGTCTGGAGTTTGTAAAGGGGGTAGGAGGAAGGGGGTGGGGAAATTTTCTTTAGTTTTTGTTAATTTCAACGAGAAGGTTCTTCTTCGTACATCATTGCTGCAGATAAATGCGTTTATAATTTTATTTAAATGAATGAATTTCCAACTAAAAATATAACTCTTAAAAAAAGCGATTTCTTAACAAAGTAATTAAACTATATCTTTCAAAGAAAATAGTTGAACATTCAAGCAAGAAAAAATAATTTTTAACCAAAACAATAAATTTTCATTAAAAAGAAGACATTTCTACCAAAGCGGATGAATCTATAAATCGAAAAGATAAATTAAAAAAAATAGTTGAATTTTCTGTTAAAAAAGGTTTTAGTTGACTTTTCACAATCAAAATATAAATTTTTAACCAAGAAATAAGTTTGTACGGAAAAAAAATTTAATTTTCAATAAAAAAGACGAATTTTTACCCAAGAAGGATGACTTTTTAACGAAATTGTTCAATTCTCTATCCATATCCAATAGTTGCATGCCACGAGCGCGGCTCGCTTCGCTCGCAAGTTTGAGCGCGCCTACGGCGCGCGACTGTTGGTTGTCGCGCTTTGCCCTCGAGAATGTATTCATCTCGCGCTTCGCGCTCGAGAATGTATTTTCCTCGCGCTACGCGCTCGGTCTTTATATTTCCCACAAATTTGTGCACAGACCTAATGAAATTAAAGGTCAAAGCGCGAACAACTGTAATTTCATAAAAGATGAAATTTCTTTTAAAACAGATTAATTTTCATTTAAAAAGAAAACAAACTTTCGAAAAATAGGTGAATTTTCATACAGGAAATATTCCAGTTGACCTTCCGAAATCAAAGTATGAATTCTTTAACAAAAAAAAAGTTTCTACGAACAAAATTGAATTTTTCATATAAAAAGACGAATTTTTTCAACCAAAAGGGATGAATTTTCAACGAAATAGTTGAATTCTCTACCAAATAGTTCAATTTTCATCCAAGAAAGATGGAATTTGTAATAAAGCAGATGAATTTTTAATAAAAAAATGAATTAAAAAAATCTGCACGCTTTGCGGGCACATTCTCATGACGCGCTTCGCGCGCGGCTCTCTGCGCTCGTAGGTTTGAGCCCGCCTAGGGGCGCCGTTGTTGTATCTCGCGCTGCGAGCTCGATAATGTATTTACCTCGCGCTTCATGCTCGCTGGTGATGCTACGCGCTCGGATGCTTTTTTCCTCGCGCTTCGCGCTCAGTATTTTTCGGTTTTCGCACATCGTACTCGGCAAATAGACAAAAACTCTACGTTTTAAGTGATTGTCAAATTTGTTTTTATTTTAGATTAAAAAGGAAGTTCATTTACTTAAGGCTCTATCGGCCTTAAGGATCACATTCTCATTACAATACCCACACACTTTTTTGAAGTCCAAAGAAAAACGCTTAATTGCTTAAGAACCAGTTTTGGTTCAATTCGCTGAAAACGCTACCAAAAATCGAAAATTCCGCTCCTGGTCAAACAGTGTTTGTTTTATTCATAGAAAACTATATTTAAATTTATTTACATAAAAAATGTAAGAATTTGATTTTTCGTTTATTTTGTAATGTCATTAATAACGATTAAAACAAAAACTACGCGTCCTATAAAAAAATAATTAACAACAAATTTGTAGATCTTTCTTGAATGGATCATTTTTAATTTTTCTTATCTTGCATAGTCTGGAAGCAAAATAGAATTTTTTATTTTATTTTTGATATGTTTCATGGGGTCAAAATTTGAATGTTTGATTTTTCAAGAAAATTCGGAAAGTTGTTGTTATAATCTTGTAGGGCTTGCAAAAAGCAACGTTTTTCTCTCTATGACTTTTTTCATATCGTACGTTGTTTGGCTTAAAATATTGACTTCAGTTAGTTTTTTTGGATTTCGAAAATGCTATAATTCTTATAGTTTTCTTTTTATCGGAAAAAGTCGTGGAGACAAATGGTTCAGATTTTCAAGTACTGTGATTTGCCGTACATAGAATTTTGATGTTTCAAAAAAAAAGTATACTGAAGCTCAATCCAATCTGATCATTTTTTCGAAAGTTATCGTGCCTACAGACAGACTACATACTACAGACAGACACCTTGGTAAAAATTGTTTTTTCTAGCTCAGGGGGTCTCAAAACGTGGAGATTTGATGAAAACGGACAAAGTGATATTTTACATAAAACCATGACCTTCTCATTTGGATGAGAATGTAAAAATTCAAAAAAATAGTTGAATTCTCATCCCGAAAAGATTTCAGTCCCTCTTTTCAACACCAAAATATTAAATATAATCAAAAGTAAATTTTCTGCAAAATAGTTAATTTTCAACAAACCCGCAGAATTTTCAACCGAAAAGTATGACTTACAGCAAAATTGTTGAATTTTAAACCAAACAGATGCATTTTTGTCCGAGAAAGATGTAATTTCTGCTAAAGCAGGTGAATTTTGAAATCAGAAAGACAAATTTTCAAAAAAGAGTTGAATTTTCAACCGAACAGTTGCATCTCTTATTCAAGAAAGATGAAATATTTATTTTGAAACAGATGAAATAAAAAAAAAAAACTTCAGAAAAAGTTAAATTTTCATCCAAAGAAGATTCCAGTTCACTTTCTATCACCAAAATAAGAATTGTAAACTATAAGTTCATTTTCTGCTAAATAGTCGAATTCCCAACCAAAAAGTATGGTTTTTTAACAAGATTATTAAATTTTCAACCAAACAGTTGCATTTTTGTCCAAGAGAAATGAAAATTCTACTAAAGCCGGTGAATTTTTAAATCAAAAAGACAAATTTTCAAAAAAATAGTTGAATTTTCATCCAAAAGGATTTCAATCAACTTTTCTACAGAAAAATACAAATTTTGAACAAAGAGTAAATTTTCTAGGAAATAGTTGAATTTTGAAGAGAACAATTGCATTTTTGCCAAGAAAGATGCAATATTTCTACTAAAAAAGGATGAACTTTCAAACTAAAAAGACAATTTTTCAGAAAAAATATTTCTCATCAAAAAAATATTTCAGTGGACTTATCAGCAAAAAAATATAAATTTTAAACAGAAGGTTAATATTATACGAAAGAAGTTGAATTTGTAACCCAAAAAGACGAACTTTTAACAAAACAGTTGAATTTGCCAAAAAATGATGTCTTTTTAGGAAAATTGTTGAATTTTCAACCAAATAATAATATTTATAACAAAAAAGATAATCTGCAGGAGCAAGTTTTTGCGAATTTGCGAAAATTTCGTACATGAGTTACGTAATATAAGTTAGGTCCTGAGATGTTTTTTTCTTTCTTTTTATAAGTTGTTTCACTCCCATTTTCGGAAACACAATTTTTATTCTCACTATTATAACAAGAGCTAATGCTGTCATTTTTCTAACGCAAAAAAAATTGTGTAAAAGCCGCGTTTTTTTAATCACTTTTTCCTCCTCCAACTTCTTCTCTTTTGCTAACATTCATGTCTGACGCAGTCACTCCGTTTACGCAGGACCATTTTGATTTTAAGAGAGATTTTCTCAGTGCAAAGTGCAATCTAAAACTGAGGACTCTGACCTAATTGTGTCTCTGTTCCTGACCCAGGTATATTTTCAAAGTAACCGAAATGAGTGGAAATAACATTAACCATAGGGGGAAATCCCGTGACCTGACTGAACGGCTTGGCATGCACCCCCTGTTGAGCGACAACTCGAGAACAATAAGCCCATGGTAACGATCCTTGCTGCAAACTTGGAAATTCAAATTCTTCATCAAATATCAGGTACTTAGTGAACCCAGACAAGAGATATTTTTTTTGAAGCAAAAGTGAATTTTTGTTTATCTTCTCGTCCAGTTTTCCATGTATGGAATTTCCATGGTTGGAAATTTACATGTCTGGAGTTCTCCATGGCATCCATGCTGGCTGCGCCGCCCCTGATTATGAAACAACTGATTAACTAATAATGTTGTAATCAAATAAATAAAAAGTGCAGTAATTTCAAGTCTATAAACCTTAACCTTGCACTTGTGAAATAATTGAAATTTGTGAATACACGAGATAAAACAAAGTATAGGTATCAAGCCTTCTGATTCGGATGAATGGCAGTCAATTTTTCCCAGTTTGGAGGTTACATAATTAAAATTATTTTTTAATGTTTAAAACTTCAGAACTATACTTGCTTTTCATAAAGATGAAAAGCCTAACTTTCATTCTTATTAATATAATAATTTGTACTCAAAAATATATTTTTAAATTATTTATAAATGGAATTATTTGTCAAACTGTTTAATAATTGGGACATGTTTCATGATAGGTACCTTTACCTTAGGGGCCTGTGCCATACTGTTACCTGACTAATTCTTTTAAATGAACTTACTCATAAATAGTGGTGTGCGCTTCAACCAATTAATCGTTTAACAAGTGTCAATCTAAAGAAATACGATTAAATCAGCTACAGACTGAATCAAATAAATGCAGTTAAAACAGGTCACGAAGGAATAGTAAGGAGTGCTATCACCCTATGTGTTTAGTGAGCAGAGCCACCTCATCTCTGGCAGAGCTATAATGACAAGCGACGTCCAAGAATTCGTTAATGCTTGCCACAAATGAAAACTTGTATGCAGGATCGTGCACATGCGCAGAGCTGTTTTCGCAGCTATGTTATATTTTCACATCTTGATGCATATGTAGGTTATGTTCGTTTGTTTATGTTCGTTCAATACACAAGTTAAAAACTTCCAACGCGTGATGACATCGTTGATATGGCAACCGCCAGTGCGCATGTGCACGATCTTGCACACAAGTTTTCATTCGTGGCAAGCATTAACGAATTCTTGGACGTTGCTCGTCCCACACTCCATTTACAGAGATACTATACTCCTTACTATTCCTTCGTGAAACAGGTCAAACAAATAATCTGTTAAATTGAGTCACCTGAAGTGCGGAGATGATTGAATATTTTACGATCGCGCGAATGCGATCATTTCCACACTTCAGGTGATTAATGTTTTAACCGATTATTTGTTTAAATAATTTATTTGTTTTAGCTGTTTTATCTGAAATTATTCGATTAGTCTTTGGCTGACTTAACCGTCTATATTTATTTTGTATTTGTTGAACGATTAACTGGTACAACACTACTGATTCACTCATAAGCTAATAAGTCGAATGAATTTTCTTTAGGTACCAGACAGACTTCGGTGGAAGGCCATAGTTTGTCTAGTACAGAAAATTCATTCAACTTATAAGTTATAAGTTCATGAGCAAAGATTAATTTGTATAAGGGAGAAAACGTGGAAATACAATCGAGTGTGAAGTGCAAAAAAGTGCAAGTAAAATGCAATCATCGCGCGAGATCCCTGTGACTTAGCGCAGCCAAATCACGCGAGTTTGCATTTCGACGTTTCACCCGTGGTGGATCAGACAAACAACAATGAACACGTAACCTTACTTGTCATCTCTCAAAAACGTCAAAAACGACCGACGAAAGATAGCAGTAGGGTAAGTGGAGGAGAGATGGACCACTTTTTACATTTCCTTCTAGAAAACTATTAATATTTAAAAAAATATATTCTGGCCCGTGTACGTTTTAATTTCAACCCTTTCAATTGGAATTCTGCATTGTTTTGATTCAAAAAACATGATTCGAAATTGTACATCAACTTTTAAAAAGAACAAAAAATTGGAGGTAAGATGGGACACTGGAGGAGAGATGGATCAGGTTGAATAACGTGTAATAACCGTAGCTAATAATGAAAGTGTTATATAAAAATGCTTCATTATCCTATTTGAAAGTCACATAATGGAATTAGTAAATTTTTATCGAAATTAAAATGATTTTTAGCTTGGAAAAACTTAGCGCCTAGTAGTTCGTATGGATTTTTTTTGGTTTCCGTGCCTATGTTCGTCTAAACGAATCTCTCTTCTTGTTTATTTTTTCGGATTATCAATAACACAGCAATATCAATAACTATCGGCAGTGATCGTTTCTTAACCCAGCCATACTAATTAACACATTCCAAATTGAAAAAATTATTGGTCCATCTCTCCAAAAAACTGGTCAATCTCTCCTTCAATCGCCAAAAAGAGTAATGTAATTGATAAAAAAATTGTACATCAAGCTATGTAGGTTTACATGAACTAACTTCACTTAACACAAGCCGATGCTTCCATGCACGCGGGTGATTTTCAAAGAAATATTGATTGTTTAAGCAATTATTGATGAGAAAGGACACATGCAAAAAATTTCCAACGCTTTTTTTAATAATGCGTATAATGAATCTGATGTAACTTTGCGCGAAATCACAACAACAAGACGAGCTCTCAGATTTTTTGTGTTAGTGTCAAGAACTATTAGCACAGCGAAAACTAGCTCGGTCAGTAAGGTGGTCTTGAAATGGTAACGAGTGGTCCATCTCTCCTCCTGTCCCATCTCTCCTCCACTTTCCCTACACTGTTTCACGCATAGTATATAGTAACGTATAGTTGCAACCAGTCACCGATACGAAATTAAATTCATCCGGCAGTCATTCATCTAATCACGGAGACGAAAATAACCTCACACGAGGGTAAATTTATTTTCATCTCGGTGATTGGATAATGCAAAATATTATACCACAGTGTGCTGCAAGAGGCTATTTACGCGATGTTCGACAAGGTACGAAAGCCGTAGTTTTCCACGTCGCAAGAAAAAGAATCGATCATGTGGCAGTATACTGCCGTACAAGTTAGATAGACACTTATGTCACATTATTGACGGAAATGAGTTTTTCTCATCAATCGATTCTGGAAAGAAAACTGAATCTATCTACGCAAACGAGAATTCTGAAAAACGAATAGATTTTATTAAATAACAAGTTTTTTGCGACTGAAACCTGTTAATTTTCTGCAGGGTATAACAGTAAGTCACTAAAAAGTTGTATTTGGCCTCTTAAGACCCGGTATGACAATACAACTCAGAACGACCGTATGTCAACTCGCTGTCTTTTTAACTTTTAAAAGCATCGAGGCTCCGTCTTCAATTCCGTGTGGAAAACATTCGTGGCAGTCTTGAATGATGCTAGAGCCAGTACAGTTTTTCTCAAGCCTGTCTATTCACGCAATACTAGCCTAGCACAACACTGGCGCTGTCTAGTTTTGCTACGTTTTTGATTCAAACCTTTCTTCTGTCTAGTCCCAGTCTTGGCGCTATCTAGGAGTTCGTTACGATTTTGAATATATAAAGATTGTTCAGATTTTAGCTAGTATCTATAAGATAGAATCACGGTTTGGACTTAAACAAAAATTACAGAGGTGAATTCAGGAAATAATAATTTTTGAATAAAAGATTCAGAAAATTACATACACAATTGCACAAATGCTCAAGCAATAATTAATTGTACACTATTACATATTTAAGATAGTGAACAATAATTGTTCAAGCTGAGCGAAATCTTAATACAAGAACTGTATTCTTAAGAACGATTTTTTAGAAATGTTTAAAAACATTCTCATTCAATTGAATTATATAGTAAAGTTATAATAAATTTATATTGAATTTATAATAATTATAATGTGTATAATGCTATGTATAATATTGATGATATTCCAGAAAATCAAATGTTATTATAAATGATTTGTTTAATTTACTTTAATTATTCATTGATTGTGTGAATGATAAATAAGCCTTACGTGTTAATTATTTAAAATAATAAGCAATCATTATTTCGTAGCCTAATCGCAAGAAAAATCGTACAAACTTTATTATTTTCAATCATTTATTCACACATCAAGCACTTTCAATGTTTAAAAATTGTTCATGTTTTATTGAAATAAATATTAGGATGTAATGAATTGAAATTCATATCTGACAAAAATGAAAAAAAAAAAAAAACTTTTAGACAAAGTTACGAAAATATAATAGGAAGTTACATCAGAAGTTCGACACCCGGCGTATGTACAAGAGATTTACGGAAACTCATTTCTTCATTTTCGTTGTGTACAAAATCTTTTTGTACGCATGGACGTGAACGAAGCTAGAGTAGTATGCCAGGACAGAAAAGTGTGGCGACAAATAGTTTGTAAACAGAATAACAGTGGAGTGAATGATGCCTGAAACAAAGACCTTGGATACTAATGGGCCCAAGTGGGGAACCATGCACCTTGTGAGACTCCTCACTTGGGGTGATCGCTAGAGAGACTGATCAGCAACCTGGGTCGGAGCAGTGTTGCGGAATGAACGTGTCATTTAAATAAATAACACGAGAATTCCAGATCAATCTAAAACATCTATACCTAAGACCTATATACCTATATACCTTATATCCATGTACCGACCTACCTTATACCTATATTCCTATTCACTAGTTTTTCCAACCGAGCAAGTCACGCCTACCCCGAAAGGGAAATTGCTTAATGGTATAATAATAATAATAAATTGCAAAATCTATATATTGGACTTTTATGGCATAAAAAATAATTATATCATTTAATTATTAATTATTTTTCATCAAAATAGCCGATCTGTCTAGAAACTAGTAGATCCGAGCGCTACATCCCAGTCTAGCCACTGGACAGGCAGCCTGTGGCACGCCAGTGTCGACTCAAGGCGGACTAGACAGAAACAGTACAGCGCCACGAAATTTTTCCACACGGGATACAATGGAGGTGGAGCTATTTTACAGATAAAAAAGCCGTGTATCGACTCGCGACTTTTCTCTCCTGCGTTTTTCTCTATGAACAACCTCAAATCGATTTTAATGGTGCAAATAACGGAAAATGTAATTTTTTTACAGAATGGAAAAAATATTCATCAATTTCTATGAATGATTTTGAAACATCAAAAAAAAAATGAATTCCATAATATCTTTCAGAGTTCGAAGCTGAACACATATAAGTGTCTTTTCAACTTGTACGGCAGTATAGTCAAGGTAGCCAACCGTCCCGCGTTCGCCGGGACGGTCACGCATTAGTACCTTCTGTCCCGCTCTGAAATTTGTCCCGGGAAATTCGGGTAGCGTCCCGCATGTCCCGCATTTACTATGCTTTTTATACAATCTGTACTTTTTTGGTAAAAAAATGAATATTCACTACACTCGCACTACAGTCTTTCAAGTTTATTCAGCTTATTTCAAGTTCATAATACGCGCGCACAAGTAGCGTACAGTTTTTCGCAGTGGATGGTGGCGTAGCATGGGTTGGCACCCGGGGCGGTTGCGGTGTGGCACATTGGTTTTGTCACCCCTTATTGCCCCTTATTGGCACCCCTTGGTGCTTGGCACCAGGGCTGGCACCCGGGGCGGACCGCCCCCCTCTTACGCCGCCCCTGGGTTTTCGTACTATGAAATTTAATAATTCAAGAATTCCGAAGGTGTTATAGAAAATATCCCAGATTTTTACATTTCCCGCCAATCAGCTCTTTACCTAACCTCTTTATTGCTTTTGCATTATGACTAAGAAATTTTCAAAAATATGTTGATTTTTCGATTTATATCAGTAAATTCTTGATCTAAGATGAACAATATTTGAAATTACGCAAGTTTTCATAAATATTTCGTCCTTGAATTTTGTTTCCACTTCCTTTCCGTTAGACTTCATTTAACGCTTATTTTACGTTTTATAATACCGGATACCGGTTTGCCTAAGACGAGACAAATACATATTTTTTTCAACATCAAGGTCATTGCCTTCTGAACTTTTTTTGAAGTTTTAAGCGTATGAACTTTGTAAAGCAAACATCAGACTATGATACCAATAATCGATTTTGCTTCTGAAGTTCCTTAAAATCGAGAATTTTCGGAAAATATGGAAGGGGGCTCGTCTTAGGCTACTTTCCCCTACCTGATTATATACTTTAGATGTTAGGCATTAGCCATAAATGATGCCATGCACTTGGGGGCTAGGGAGGCTTTAATTCTGATGAGTGTATGGGCGACGCCTCATGAGCGGTAAACGACGGGCGGACACTTAATTGAAACTATAAGGGTTTCTGCCTGGGGCTACGAAATCCTAAAAAAGACTAAAGGGCAGCAACTTGTTCAGCTTAAAAAACTGATTCGAAAAACCTTGTACCTATCATATTTTTGAGAAATGAGTTATGTTTTGAAGCGGTTTAAACTTGAAAATTGTGGTGAAACAGTGACAGGAAGCCACTCCTCCATATTATGACATTTTATTCAATTTAAGTAATTCCTTATATTGAATCACCTTGCATTCTTTGCTTCTGTTTAACTGAGTTCGCATCAGGCATTTCGGTAAACTCACCTAAAAAATAAATGTTGTCAGCAATTTAAACATAAAAATCCAATAGAATGTGTAGTTTACAAATATTTGATATAAGTGAGAATAAATTTAGAAAAATATAAATACGTGGAGGAGAGGTCATGTTTCCCAAATGAAGAGTAACTTTGAGACCACTCCGATCGCCGTAACCGGATTTTCTAAGTACATCTTCTATAGAAAAATTCTCTTTTTCTGAAACTGCTGAATTAAAAGCGTAACAAAATCCATACTCAGTCTTTTGCACATTGAAAATGTCACAGCAGTTTTTGTCATCATAACGCCACCAACAAGACGATAATATATCGTTACAATTCGGAACAACATTTAGTAATACGTCGGTAATGTTGATTTCTGTTTTAAAAAATTAAATTTGGAAAATCATTTCCAGATATATATATATATATATATA
>CAKNXH010055190.1:10702-23148 GCA_932178445.1 Andricus quercusramuli | reverse complement strand
TTCAACTTGAGACAGAAATAATTTTTATTACAAAACAAAAATTTCGAATGAATATTTATTTTTTAAGTTATTTTAATTAATTTTTTTCTGAAAAAAGATCTCCTTTTCCTCCGCTGGGAATCGAACCACAGAACTTCCGAATGCCGGTCGGGTGCTTTCCCATTAAGGGGCCGTACCAAATTATTTCTACCTTTCTTTTCCCTAACTTTCTGCTTTTAACATAAAATCTTTTATACATGGAATAAAACAGTATTTCGGATACAAATTTAAAATTTTCAAATTCATTAATTTATTTAAAAAAAAATGTATTTTCTACTATAAAAGATAGATTTTCAACAAAATAATCAAATTTTAACATAATAGTTGAATTTTCAATTTAAAAATATAAATTCCCCCAAAAAAGTGTCATATTTTATATTTCAATAAAAAAAGACATGAAATTTATATAAAAAAAGTAAAAAAATAAATTTGAAAAAAAAGACTTTTCTACTAAACAGTTAACAGTTGCAAAATATATTTTTATGATTGTAGTTTAATTTGTATCCAAGTAGTTGAATTTTCAATTTAAAAAGATTAATTTTCAACAAAATAGTTGAACTTTCAACCAAAGAAATTAATTTTCAACTAAAAATATAACTCTTCAAAACAAAAAAATGATTTCTCAACAAAGTGATTCAACCATACCTTTCGAATAGAATAGTTGAATTCTCAATTCTCAAGCAAAGAAGAATAATTTTTGACCAAAAAGTTGCATTTTAAAACAAAAAAAATTTATACCAAAGCGGATGAATTTATAAATCAATAAGATAAAGAAAAAAATTGCATTTTCTGTTAAAAAAGATTCTAGTTGATTTTTCACGATGAAAATATGAATTTTTAACCATGGAATAATTTTCTACAAAAAAAATTGAATTTTCAATCCAAAACGACCAGTTTTTACACGAAAAGAATGACTTTTTAACAAAATTGTTAAATTCTTTACCCAATAGTTGCATTTTGATCAAAAAAAGATGAAATTTCTCTTAAAACAGATGAATTTTTATTTAAAAAGAAATAAGATTTTAAAAAAATAGTTGGATTTTCATCCAGAAAAGATTCCAGTTGACTTTTTAATATCAAAATATGAATTTTTTAACAAAAAATAAGTTTCTACGAAGAAAATTGCATTTTTTATCCAAAAATACGAATTTTTCCAACAAAAGGGAGGAATTTTTAACGAAATAGTTGAATTTTTATCAAATAGTTGAATTTTTATTCAAGAAAGATGAAATTTGTATTAAAACAGATGAATTTTTAATAACAAAAAGGACATCTTTTTTTCAAGTTGAACTTTCATTTTGCATTTTCATAAAAAAAAGAATTTTCTACCAAAGTGAATGAATTTATAAATCAAAAAGATAAATTATAAAAAAAGTTGAACTTTCTATTAAAGATTAAATTTTCAACAAAACAGCAGAATTTTCGACCAAAAAGTATGAATTTTAAAAAAAAAAGTTGAATTTTCATCCAGAAAAGATTTTAGTTCTCTTTTCAACACCAAAATATTTTTAACCATAAAGTAAATTTTCTACAAAATAGTTCAATTTTCAACAAAAGAGTAGAATTTTCAACCAAAAGTATGACTTTTTAACAAAATAGTTTTATTTTCAACTAAACAGTTGCATTTTTATTCAAGAAAGATGAAATTTCTCTTAAAACAGATGAATTTTCAATTAAAAAAAAAACTTTCAAAAAAATAGTGGAATTTTCATCCAGAAAAGATTTCAGTTCTATTTTCAACACCAAAATATTAAATTTAACCAAAAAATAGATTTTCTATAAAAACGTTGAATTTTCAACAAAACAGCAGAATTTTCAAACAACAAGTATGAATTTTCAACAAAATTGTTGAATTTTAAACCAATTAAAATTACACAAATTTAGAAAAAAAATTTTGGATTTTCACCCAGAAAAGATCCCAATTGATTTTTCAAGATCAAAATATGAATTTTCTAACAAAAAATAAGTTTCCACGAACAAAATTGAATTTTTCATCCAAAAAGACGAATTTTTTCAACCAAAACGGATGAATTTTCAACGAAATAGTTGAATTTTTTATCAAATAGTTGAATTTTTATCCAAGAAAGATGAAATTTGTACTAAAATCGATGAATTTTTAATAAAAAAAAGGACATCTTTTTTTCAAGTTGAACTTTCATCTAAAAAAGCCTTCAGTTCATTTTTTAACACCCAAATATAAATTTCGAACAAAAAGTAAATTTTCAACAAAACAGTAGAATTTTCAACCAAAAGTATGACTTTTTAACAAAATAGTTTTATTTTCAACCAAACAGTTGCTTTTTTATCCAAGAAAGATGAAATTTCTCTTGAAACAGATTAATTTTTAATTAAAAAAAATAAATTTCAAAAACATGGTTGAATTTTCATCCAGAAAAGATTTCAGTTCTCTTTTCAACACCAAAATATTAAATTCAAGCAAAAAGTAAATTTTCTACAGAATAGTTAAATTTTCAACAAAATAGCAGAATTTTCAATAAAAAAGTATGATTTTTCAACAAAATTGTTGAATTTTAAATCAAACAGTTGCCTTCTTATTCAAAAAGATGAAATTTCTCTTAAAACAGATGAATTGAAAAAAATATAAAAATTTCAAAAAAATAGTTAATTTTCACCCAGAAAGATTTCAGTTCTCTTTTCAACACCAAAATATTAGATTTAACCAAAAAGTAAATTTTCTGCAAAATAGTTGAATTTGAACAAAAATGATATCTTTTTATGAAAATTGTTATTTTGTCAACTTGAGGCAAAAATAATTTTCAATACAGAATAAAAATTTCAGATAACTATTTATTTTTGAAGTTATTTTAATTAATTATTTTTTTTTAAGATTTCCTTTCACTCCGCTGGGAATCGAACCACAGAACTTCCGAATGCCGGTCGGGTGCTTTCCTATTAAGCTACTAGAGATATCGAGAGAAGAAACTTTTTTCAGAAAATACACGCATTATTTCGCAAGGTGGTACATATCAAAATTTTCGAAAAATTAAATAAAAAATTATTTTAATTAATTTTTTAAGTTTATTTTTTCACTTGTCGTTGAGGTTATATGAATATAATTTTTTCAAAATTCTAAAATTCAGAAAGATTTTTGGAAATTCCAGATGTGCCACATCAAATTGTTAACAAAAAAGTTAATTATCTACCAAATGTTTGAATTTTGAACCAACAAAAAATCAATTTTTAACGAAGTACTTCGACTTTTAAAGAAGTCGATGAGTTTAAAAAAAAGAGATGAATTCTCAATGGAAAATGTAATAGATGATATCTCAATACAAAACGATGTTAATTTAAAACCAAAAACAATTGCATTCATACAAAAAAATTAGTCGAATTAGGCTCGCCCCCCACTTCAGGTTTCGCACCCTCTACATCACTAATCTCTCCCCTTCTTCCCCCTCTCCTAGCTTCCCTCGTTAACCCTCCTCCTCCCCTACATCAGTTACCCGGTTGTAACCTCCTTTCCTCTACTCATCCTTACTTCTAATCATTTCCCCTACATCCTCTTCCTACTTTCCCCTCTTTTTCCCTCACTTCCTCTTGCGATATTTCTCCTCGCATCCTTTACTTTCCCTTCCAATATTTCCCCTCACTTCCTCTATTTAACCTTCCCTCATTTCCCCTCACTTCCCAACCACCATTTCTCCTACTTTCCCTTCTGCCCCTGCTTCTCATATATCCTCATTTCTAATTTTCCCTTACTGCTTCTATTTCTGCCTCCCCTCACTCTCCATCACATCATTTTGTCTCACTTTCCCTACTTCCCCTTCCCTTACTTTTATGTAAATTTCCCTACTTTCCCTCCCCTCATTTCGCCTTACGTCAGCTATTTCCATTGTTTTGCCATCCCTCATTTCCTGTCACTTCCCCTTCCCTCACATCCCATAATTTCTCCTCACTTCTCATACTTTCTCTTCCCTTATTCACCCGTTACCTCCCCTATTTCTCCTCATATCATTTCTTCTTCTTGCAAAAAAGGACAATGTATGGACAAACCTCCGACCGAAGCTATGAGGGTTTCTGCCGGGGGCTACGAAACCCTAAAAAGAGAAATTTTTGACAGAATAGTTAAATTTTCAAAAAAAAAAAAATTCATTCTCAACAAAAAGAGGTCAATTTTCAACTAATGAAATGAATTTTGAAGAAAAATTATTATTCTTTACTAAAAAAAAGGTTTTCAACCAAGTTTTTCAACTTTTACCAAAATAGTGGAATTTTAAACCAAAAAGATGAATTTTCAGCAAAAAATATAATAGATGATATTGCGGCTAAAAAGCATTTTTTAAATTCAGAATGAAAAATTTCTTTAGAAATTGTTTCTTCTGAATAAAAAATAATTTTTTATTACTTTCAAATTTGTTCAAAACTTCTAAATATCTCATAAGCTTACTCAATTTTTTTTCTAAATTGTTGAAATCTTGCTAAATTGAACAATTTTTTTCAAAATCTTTTGCATTATTTTTCAATATTCAAGGAAATTATTCGATTTTTTTTTAAATCTTCTTTAATATTCTCTTTAAATTAACTCTTGGAATTGAAAAGTCATTTGTAATTTCCACAGGGAATTCAAGAAAATGTTGTCATTTCCTTAGAACCTTTTAAAAGTCTTAAAAAAGCTTTTTTTTCACCGAAATCTTAAAAAAATTTACATTTTGTTTTAAATTTTTTGAAATCTTTTCAAAAATAACATTTTATCTCGTATCTTTTCAAAACTTCCAAAACCTCTTGATATCTTTTCAAATGGTTGAAGGTTTTCCTAACATTATTTTAAATCCTACAAAATTGAAAAAATGTTCTTAAAATTTTGCAGTTTATTTTTTAAAATATTTTCAAATATTCAATACTCAAAATTAAGGCAGTGCCCCTTTTTCATTTATATTTGTACCGGAAATATAAGGCTATTTGAACAAAGACTTTGATACACGTAGCCACGGTCTGAAATGAATCTTTTAAATAAAAAATTTCCAATATTAAAAAATCATTTGCAATTAAAATGTTCTCTTCCATCAATGATATTCAGGAGCATAAATGAATAAATTTTAGCATCAAATAAAATGATTTATTTAGAAATTTCGATTAATAAAATTGATGAAGCAGAAAGTTCTTGCTCTTTATTACTATAACTTTTCAAGGAAATATAATTATTAATTATTCAACTGAATTATAATTTTATTTCTAGAAAGTGGGGCAATCAATATTTATAATCATACTTACTTCCTAAGTGGGGAAGTAGGGAAAATTGAGGGGAGGGACATTAATGGAAGTAAGGGTCAATAAGGGGGTTGGGAAGTAGGGAAAGTAGAGGAACTGAGGAGAGGGAAAGTGAAAAAAATGAGGGAAATGAAATAAGATAAATGAAAAGAGGACAGGGGAAGTAGGATAAGTGAGGGTAAATTAGGGAGTAGAAGCACGGAAAGTTAGGAAAGTAGAGGAAGTTGGGAGAGTAAAGGAAGTTAGGGAAAGTAGAAGAAATGACTGGAAGTGAGGGAGTTAGTAGGGTAGTGTGGGTGACTAGAGGTTGGGAATGTTGGACTGGGGAGAAGAAATAGTGGAAGGAGAGTGTTAGCTGGGGATATGAGAGAAGGATGAAATAAACAAGTCATAAATTGGGAAAAGAGGGAAAGCTAAGAGTAAAGTGTAAGGAGCGTAATTAGGGAATCGGAGACGAATTAGTGGAACTTTGGGGAGGGGAAGTGAGAGGAAATGCAGAATTGTATAGTAGAGGAATTGAGGGAAAAATATAGAAAATGTGAGGAAGGGAGAAAGGGTAAGTGAAGAGAAATTAGGGAGTGGAAGTAGGGCAAATCAATGGAATTAGGGTAAGTTAGAGGAGGTAGGGAATGGAAAGTGGCGAAGAAGAAGGGAAGTAGAGGAAGGGGAGTGTTATCTGGGGAAGTTAGGAGAGGGGGAAGAAGAGGAGAAGGTTTTGGAAGAGGAGAAGGTTGGGGAAGAGGAGAAGGTTTGGGGAAGAGGAGAAGGTTGCGGGAGAGAAGTTTGTGAAGAGGAGAAAGGTTGGGGAAGGGTAGAGGAAACGATTATTAAAGTAAGGATGGAAGTAGGGGAACGCAGGGGCAGTAGGGGGTAGAAAGATTGAAAGAGGAGGTTTGAACGACTCAATTAACGTCTTATGAATTCCTTCTTTAATTTTATATAAGGGATTGAGAACCAACGGTATTATTAATTAAAGGTTCAAGTTGATCCAGCGTCTCTACAGGATGTACAAACTTACTCATCCCTGAACGGAAGTTATTTTGAACTTGGCAACGCTGAATATTAGCCACTAGCCAGAGCTTCGAGAAGCAATCGAGAAATATTTGCTCAACTAACTCAACTTCGGTACATAATATTGATCCTTTACACTAGTAATATTAAAAAACTAAGCATAAACAATGAGCATCATTCAATTTATTGAATTTAATAATCAAATCCTACGAAAAAATCAAATACTATCTACAAAAGTTGAAAAAAAAAATTTTGGAAGTAATGGAAAGGAAATCAAAGAAAATGAATAAGCGATACGTAGCCATAGGTGTGATTTATCGCGGTTCTACTGGGAGCCAGTGTCATTTTCATAGATCATAATTGCTCCCAGTGGGATATTTATATTCCTAATTCTCCTCCCTAATTCGTAATTTCATATTTTATTTATTATACAAAATGTATGCATATATAAGGATTGAATTTATTATTAAATATATAGTATATAATAGTTATGTTCTTTATTTTTTGTTGTTTATTTTATTTTTATAAGCAATATTACATAATAAAGAAACGCTGATTGATTCTCTTTGACTTACTTTTTATTATCTACAATTTATTCCAGAAGTTATGTAGATACTAATTAATTTTGTAACAAGGTTACATTATTCAATTATTATTTATTAGCAAAAAAAAGTATACAGTACATAATGATCCACAAAATTAATATTAATTAATAAGATTCTACAGAATTCAACTTCATATTTTTTATATATTCTATGAATGTTAAAATGTTTTCAAATTCAATTTTTCAGTTCACTAACTCGAATTCTAAGCCACAATTTTTTTTTTATAAACAATTTTTTGTAACGAAAAACGGTTATTATTTGTAGTAGTTTGGTAGATCAAGTAAATATTTTTTTACAAATAATTTGAGATCTGTCAGTTGAATATACTTTTAGATTAAAATTTTTCGTCAAAAGGAAAACAATATCCAAAAAACTATTCTCAAACTCAATTTTGAATTGAATCTTTCCATTTTCTCTAAATATACTGAAAAAATATTCCATATGATCATTTTTCCATTTTGTAGGTTTTATTAATTTTTTCTTCATATGAAAGAATTTAAAAAGTATTAAAATTGTAATCATTAACTTCTTAATTTATTAATCATTGTTTTAATCTTCACCATCATCAAAGTTCTCTGTAAGGTTTATAGAGGATCCAGCTTTTGTTTGACATAAAATTGTATAGAAAATTAAAAAAAAGAATGTCAAAAAATCAAATTTTTTGAAAAATATTGTACAATTTGCTCACAATTTATAAATTGAAAACGTCGGAATTATTTTGAAAAATAAGAATTTTTCTAATATTAAAATGGTTGCGATATTCTCTAAAAGGATAATAATGTATTAATTATATTTCTAATATATAGAATTCCTGAAAATGAAACAAGAATCCAACGATCAAATTTGGGCAATCACAACAAAATACTCTTATTGCAATTCTTAAAAAAAAAAATTTGTTTCTAGTAATTGCAATGGGAGCATTTTGTGGTTGTTTTCAGGAATTCTATACACTAACTTCAGTATTGACGTTGAATAAGATTTTGAATTTGATTTTAATCTCATTTGAAATTCTTAAAGTTCAATTTAGCTGAAGCCTCCAGAAAGGTAAAATTATGATGTGATATCAACCAAAAATTAAAAGGCAGTATCCTTCAAAAAAGCTTTTTCATTGAATATCGCAGAAATGATGTTTTGCCTAAAAAAACATTTTTCTTGGATAAAAATTTCGAGATTTTTCTTTTCATAATAATTTTTGCAATAGACAATTGGAACATAATTTAAAGAACTTCAAACTCTCAATCATGAATTTACTGATCAGGGATGTTTCAAATCATGTTAATTTTTCAAAAGGAAAAATTTCTAGAACTAGAAGTGAATTGGAAGTATGTTTAGAACAAGATAAAATCATTGATCTTTTAAAACATCAGATTTTCCTTAATCCAAGATTTTTGAACATTGATAAAAAAATGAGAACAAACTTTCTATTTTGATTCATCAACAAACTAATTTTCAAAATATTTTTGAAGAAGATAGGGATCCTTGGTTTGTAAATTTGCCAGATATTTAAATTTATAATTTAATTACAGATATTTTCTGATTAGCTAAAGGTTTTAGTAACCATGTGAAAAAAACTAAGTAGAAATAATCCTAAGTGAAAATAGTCAAAGATGTTGAATAAGTATAAAAAAATTCCAATATTAGATCAGCAAGATTTCCGAAACAAGGTTTTACACTTGTCAAAGAGTTTTGTTGATTAGAATTGTTCGCACATTATTAGTATTATTATCATATTATATTATATTACAATAAACTGAAGTTCTCATCATAACGACAGGTTTTTTTTAAAAACAATCCTGATATAATTAGCATGAATGCTGATAAAGACAATATTACAGTTTGTATGAAAAAATCAGATCATATTAGGGATATGGAGGATTTAATTTCCGATCGTGATAATTTTGATTTATTGAATGAAAATCCGTTTAAACAATTAAGAAGGAACACTTTCAAGATTCTAGACAATTGGAGAAAGAATGGACTTTTAGGAAAAGATATAAGATGGACTGATATAAATACAAAAGACACAGTTCTTGCCAGATGTTATGGTTTGAGAAAAATCATGAAGATGGCTATCCTTTGGAAACAGTTATTTCTAAAATTAACACTCCCTCGAAATTTTTAGAACAAAACTTTAATTTGATGCTTAAAGACTCATTTACAACTTCAAAATACAATATTAGAAACAGCTCGGAATACAAAAAAATTATTATTAAAAAAACTGTTCCTGATGACCATGCAATGATTGCTTTGAATGTTGTTGCAATGTTTCCGAGTATACCCCTTGCATTAGTTAAACAGGCAATTTTAAATAGAAGGGACAATATGAAAACACGTACTCGATTGAGTCAAAAAGATTTTTTTAAGGGATAGTTTTCATTATGAAATCAACTTATTTTAAATTCAATTGATCTTTTCAAAGGCAAACGTTTGGTACTTCCATAGGTTCAGTCATTTCTCCGATGTTAGCAGAAATAGTTATGGAAGATTTTGAGGTTTTCATACAAAACTTCAGTGGTCAGGATGGTTACTATTATTACCAACTGGTACAGAAAAAGTACATATTTAGGTAGAATTTCAAATTTCTTTTCGGCTCATCCTTTTCCCACGTTTCATTTCAAAAAAAGAATTTGTATATTGTGAGGAATATCCTTTTTCTTAATCATTACCCACAAAAGTTAATTCAGAAAGATATCACAATTATAATTCAACAAATCAAAAACAAACAAAATAAAATTTTATCTAAAATTGAAATTCAAGAATTTTAAATCAGACTAAAATCAAATTCAAAATCCCATTTAACGTCCAACAATCAATTCAATATATCGAATTTCTGAAAAGAACAACAAGAATTCAGCGATCAAATTTGGACAAACACCACAAAATGCTCCTATTGCAATTCCTAAAAAACAAAATAAAAAAATTTGTTTCTTTGGATAAAAATAAAAAAGAGGAAAGAAAAATGAGAAGGCAACCAACCAAATCCCCTTCCTTCTCTTTTTTATTTCATTCGTCTTTTTTATTTTTATTATTATCAAATCACAATAAAAAAGCATGCAAATGTACATTACAAATGCAGTATTCTTCAAAAAAGGTTTTTGATTGAATATCGAAGAAATGATGTTTTGCCTAAAAAAATATTTGTCTTGGATAACAAATTTAAAGATTTTGTTTTTCACAGTAATTCTTGCAATAGACAATTCGAACAAAATTTGAAAGGAATTCAAACTATCAATGCTGAATTTACTGATCAAGGATGTTTCAAATCATGCTAAATTTTTAAAAGTAAGAATCTCCGAAATTAAAAGTGAATTAGAATTATGTTTACCACAAGATAAAATCATTCATCTTCTAAAACATCAGATTTTTCTTAATCAAAGATTTTTTAACAATGATAAAAAGCATGAGAACAAACTTTCTATTTTGATTGATGAACAAACTAATATTCAAGAGCAAAATTTGAATTTACACAACATTTTTGAAGAAGAAGATAAGGATTCTTGGTTTGTAAATTTAGCAAATATTCAAATTCCTGATTCAGTTACAGATATTCTCAGATTAGGTAAAGCTTTTAGTAACCAAGTGATACAAAGTAAATCGAAACAAATGATGGAAATAGTCAAAGATGTTGAATCGAGTATACACAAAGTTCCAATATTGGTTCAACAGGATTTCCGAAATAAGGTTTTACATTTGTTAAGGAGTTTTGTTGATAAGAATTGTTTGCACATTAGTAGTATTGATCGAAAAATTTCTGAAGGTTTTAAGGTAACAAAAGATTTCCTTAAGAACAACCCTGATATAATTTGCATGAATGCTGCTAAAGGTAATATTACGGTTTGTATGAAAAAATCAGATTATATGAGGGATGTGGAGGATTTACTTTACAATCGTGATTACTTTGAATTATTGAGTGAAAATCCGTTAAAACAATTCAGAAAAGACATTTTCAAAATGCTGGACAATTGGAGAAAGAAAGGATTTCTGGGAAAGGATATAAGATGGACTGATATAAATACTGAGGAGTATGAATATTAAATTTTTTCAACATGAATTGAATAGTTTTAGAAATTTGACCAAAAAAAGGAAGAACAAAAGTATTAAAAGAACTATATTCTCTCAATTCCTTCTGATTATCTGTAGCTGAAATGTTACTTTGTTTTTGATTTGTTGAATTCTAATTGTGATTTGTTGCTCAAACAACTTTTTTGGGTAATGATTCAGAAAAAGGATATTGCTAACAATATTCAAATTCTCTTCGTGAAATGAAATGTGGGACAAACCTAGAGTTCTGTCGACTAAGTTTTTGATGACTGCAATTTTTTTTTGAAAAGGATGAGCCGAAACGAAATTTAAAATTTTACCTGAATATGTATTTTTCCTGTACCAATTGGTAATAATATTACCATCCTGAGCTTTAATTACTTCTACGTCCAAAAAACTGATTTTACTATTTTTCTCTATTTCGTGGGTAAACTGAAGTTTTGGATGAAAACTGTTAAAAGCAACAAAAATCGCCTGTAACTTTGTTAGTGGAACATACAATAAGGTGTCATCAACATACCGATCGTGAAAGGGCAAAACAAAATCCAGCTTCCTGAAAGCAAAGACTTCAAAATCTTCCATAACCATTTCTGCCAAAATCGGAGAAATGACTGAACCTATGGGAGTATCAAACTTTTGCCTACAAAAAGAACCATTAAATTTAAAAAAAGTTGAAATCATAATGAAAACTATCCCTTGAATAAAATCTTTTTCACTTAATCGAGTACGTGTCCTTATATTGTCCCATCTATTTAAAATAGCCTGTTTAACTAATTCAAGGGATATATTTGGAAACATTGCGACAACATCCAAAGAAATCATCACATGGTCATCAGGGACAGTTTTTTTAACAATATATTTGTGGAATTCCCAGATATTTTTAATATTGTATTTAGAAGTTGTAGTGGAGTCTTTAAGTATCAAATTAAAGTTTTGTTCCAAGAATTTCGTTGGAGTGTTAATAGTTGAAACGACAATTCTGAAAGGATAGCCCTCCTTATGAGTCTTTCTCAAGCCATAACATCTTGCAAGAACTGTGTCCTCAGTATTGATATCAGTCCATCTTATATCCTTTCCCGAAAGTCCTTTCTTTCTCCAATTGTCCAGCATTTTGAAAGTGTCTTTTCTGAATTGTTTTAACGGATTTTCATTCACTAATTCAAAGTTATCACGATTGGAAAGTAAATCCTCCATATCCCTAATATAATCTGATTTCTTCATACAAACCGTAATATTACCTTTAGCAGCATTCATGCAAATTATATCAGGGTTGTTCTTAAGGAAATCTTTTAATACCTTGAAACCTTCAGAAATTTTTCGATCAATATTACTAATGTGCAAACAATTCTTATCAACAAAACTCCTTAACAAATGTAAAACCTTATTTCGGAAATCCTGTTGAACCAATATTGGAACTTTGTGTATACTTGATTCAACATCTTTGACTATTTCCATCATTTGTTTCGATTTACTTTTTATCACTTGGTTACTAAAACCTTTACCTAATCTGAGAATATCTGT
>CAKNXH010055188.1:39001-55872 GCA_932178445.1 Andricus quercusramuli | reverse complement strand
GGAAAATATTCCAGCAATATTCCACAGGAATATTCTAGATACTTTCAATCTAATATGTCGGCAATATGGATAGGAAATATTCCTTCAATATTCTATGGCAATATTCCTAAAGTGGGACATTTATATATTCCTTCAATATTACTGAAATATTCCGCTGTAATATTTCAAAAGTTTCAAAGGAATATTCCCTGAATATTGTAGCAATATTGCTCCACAATATTCGGTATATTCCATTTAATATTTCATCAATGTAGCTGCAATTGAGAAATGTTCGCCACTTGCAATATTTCACGAAAATATTGAAGAAACATTGCAATGCAAGACACATTTTTTTTTGTATTGAAAGTTGCTGTAATATTGCATGGAAATATTGCAGACACATTTAATTACAGGATTCATTTTTCTTATCGAATGTTGTGTGAATGTTGCACGGTAATATTGACAGAATATTGCTGTACAAGATCCTTTTCCTTTGTATCAAATGTTGCTAGAATATTGCATGGAAATATTGCATGAACATTTAATTACAAGATTTGATTTTCATATCGCAAGTTGTGTGAAGCTTGCACGGTAATATTGACGGAATATTGCTGCACAAGATTCTTCTTTTTCATCGAAAATTTGTAGAATGTTTCAAGGAAATATTGAGAAAACATTTTGTGACAATATTGCCAAATAATTGCACTGTAATATAGTTTTCATCGTGTAGAAAGTAGATCAGGGAGGTCCACAGAAAGTGTAAGGAGCTAAAATCTATCACTCGTCAATCCCCTCTGCGAACGAGCAATAGTGGTGGTACTTCGATGTATTGTTTTGCAGACTTAAGTTCAAAATCAGTGCCATCCCGCGGTTCCTCCTTAAAGTCTACACTCTGTACTCGAGTTTTGAATGAATCATCGAAATAATATTCTACAAAGGGTTTATTTCTAGACTAGCATACTGCTTTATAGAAAAGTTGATCGGTTTGGAACCTGGATTTTAATTCTATGTGAAGTAATAATTTGATAGTTGATCAGTGCTTAGTCCATTAAGACATTTTGTAAAGCTATATTTTGTTACATATTATCAGAGTTTCAAAATTCAGAAATTGCTAAAAAGCTTGCTTGGACGCTTTCTAACGAGATAACTGTCGTGTGAGCATCTACCCTAGTAGCAAGATAACTGCAGACTGGCGCAAGCTGGGCGCCAGAAAAAGAAGAATCTGTTTGCAGCCTGGCGCCCGGCTGGTTCCGCTTTGGCGTGCCGTTCTGGCACCAGAGTCTGGTGTAGCAGACTGGTCATGATATACACCAGACAAAATTTAAATAACGTTCAATGGTACTAAACAGGTTTTTGTAATAGTTTTACTCTATATTTGAGCCCTTTCTGGGAGAATATTCTGCGGAGACGTCGCAACATTAGACACATTGAAATATTAAAAACATAACCTGTTGTCGTATAAGCTTGCATGCTTGCATGTTTGGTCATACTTGTGAATCGTTCAAATTTCCGATTGCTAGATTTAAAATTTTATTATTTATATCCTACATTAATTACTAGTGTTTAAACTAAATACCAGAATCTGGTTCCTTTATTCACCAGATTCTGTTCTTCGTCTGGTCTCATCATTTCTCCCGCCAGTCTGGTCAACAATAGGGAGCAGATGCTGAAACAGACTCTGGCGTCTTTCATACAAGGCAGACGTTGCTACTAGGGTATGTTTGTCATCCATCTGACTCAAGTAATTGGGGGAGGTGCATGATGGCGGGCCGGCAAGGCGCGCACGTACCGCTTTAATTTATCTATTCCAGTACTTATGTGTGTACTTATTTACCTTCCTAACTTATGGTTAGAATACGTATGGTGAAGCTACAATAACGATATAAAATATTTGAATTTCTTTGCAAGATGACGAGAGAGCTTCGAAATAAAAGTCAAGGGGCGTTTTGCAAAGAAGTCTACGAAGCTCTCTGGTCACGATAAATGTTTGAAGGTTTGTATACCTGTGTATTGTAATAATTTTTTAAATAGTTATTTGAAAAATTGTCTTATTTCCGAAGCAAAGAATAAGAATATCTAAACTAATTAATTCTCAATTATTTTCTTGTGATTATTTGGAATTCTGTTCTTGCCTTCCCGTGTGGTAATAAGCTTATTCAAGATGTTGAACATATTGTACAAAGTTTTATGTGCAACTTTTATTATTAAAATTTTCAGTTTTTGGCATATATGTATGAAATATAATGTTTAATCATTATTGTTTACCTAGGGATAAAAATATATGTTTATAATAATTAGCAACTGCACCTAAAAAGTAATGTGTTTTAAGAAGCCGTGGAAAACATTATGATTTGAAAGACATGTAAAAATTCAATGTATATTTAGTGAATGTTAAAGATGTCAAAAATAGACAGAAAAGAGCTTTCTACAACACTGACCAGGCAAAAATGTTTCTCTTAAAAGTACCGTACTGATAAGAGAATTCCTTAAGGAGATATTATGTCGCAAGAAATCGCTGAAGATAACCAGCCAGACAGACAGACTTCCCAGGAAACTTCACCCTTGCATGCTGTGTGTCCGAAATCATAAAGATCCGTTGAAAACTTGACATTTAATTTGTACATGAAACTCTAATACTGTCAAGCCTTATATTGTTGGTACAACGTTGATAAAGTAATGAAAAAATCAAAGCAATGATAATAAACAGTTCAAAACAAAATTATAAATTTATTGAACAAGTAGTGAACATTTTCCATTAAATGCTGACAGTACAATATCACCAAGACTTTAGGGTAAATAATCTTCATCTTCTACCTCCAGTTCATCCATTCTACCCGATCTCTTATTCCTTTAAGATAAAATGTGATTACTTTCGATCACTTTGTGAAAACATAAGTTACTTTTGTACTAACGTAAATATTTCGATCAAAGTGTGGGAAATAATAGAGAATACTTCTTTTTTTAAATATTTTTATAGCTAGGGGACTCGAAAATTGGCTTTTTAAGCTGTTCAACTCAAATTGGTCTTATTATTCTACACAAAAGAGTACTTTTCAAGACAGGAAATTTTCTCCATTAAATCGGCTGCACTGAACAAGAATCTGACAAAGTGTCTACCGCGCCAAGTAAAAGATGAAATAAAAAATGGTGATAAATGATATTTCTCGATATATTAAAAAAATCTTACCTTCATGATCTGACATTCTCGACATTTTGAAAAGAGCCTTTGAAAAAATATAAATCTTTAACAGTATTATATCTATAATTAAAGTTCTCGTGATGTTCAAGTACTGTCGCAATTTATTTCCAGTATGAAGCAGTTCAATAGGGTCTAATATTCAATATCTTCAAATAAGGAAACCATCGAGAGAAACTAAAAATAAGTACGCTACTGAGAGATTTGCGAATTCCTGGGTATGAAAGAGTTATATAGATAGCACGCACCGCTACACGAAACAGGTGTGGTTGCATGCGCACCCACCTATGATAAGGGGCTGAGTGGATCAGCATTAGCGGGACGGGGAGTCGTGATTGTACTGCGACCAGGAAGAGCAATTCGACACTCTTCTTTAGACACTGAAACCGAGCAGGTGTTCTGGCAAGGAGGCAGCTTTAGGACTCGCGAAACGTCGAGTAATCAGGCTACGCGTGAACTAGGTAAGGATTGGGGGAATACAGATTAGGATTGAATCTCCAGGATTGTTAAAGGCTTCAACAAACAGAGAGCATGGATTGTTAATGATTTTAAAAAGAATTCAGTGATGGTTGCCATTTATTCAGTGATGAGGAAAACGACTGTTCTTCAACCTATTCTCACTTGGGAGCTTAAGAGTCTCGTCCTAACGTGCTGAATAAGTTGACAAATCAGTTCTGAAAAAAAGATCTGGAGTGAGTGAGCCAATTCATTTATGATCATGTTTAATAATTTAAGAAATGTCTGACCTGGATTTTCAACCCATTCTCATTTGGGAGCTCATCCAGGCGGCTGTACCGATTATTAAACGTTCTTACTATCTATGGTCATGGTTACAGATTTACAAAATGCCTGACCTGGATTTTCAACACATTTCACATTTGGAAGCTCATCCAGGCAGCCATGCTGTTTATTAACCACGGACTCGGCCTATGAAAAAATTGGCTTAACGAAATTTACGGACAGTTATAAACATGGCACTCTGTGCAAAATTTAATTCCTTTGAAAATCACCTATCAAAAATTAAAGAAAACTATCTTGGAAATTAAATCAGAAGCTACATAAAAGAGGAAGACCTATAAAAATTACTGAGTCTGTTGACAATAGTAAACTCTCCTTTCGCTTTCGTGCACGCACTTTCTCTTTTGGTTTTCTTTAACGTGAAAGGAATATTAATTTGATTTAAGTTACTTGTTGTTAATGAAATTCTTTCTTTTAGCTAAGATCCATCGCTCTACTAGGAGTGGTGCCGATGTTATTACGCGGGACCATTTTCCAGAACGGAGAAAAGCAAATCTGTCGAGAGGTCGAATTTTTATGGACTTTTGCTCTGTAAAAATGATGCCTTTCGATACAAATATATTAACTACATAGATTGGTTTAAATAAAAGAAAGAAACATCAACGTACTGATAGAGATAATGCTTCAACTGGTACCCCTGGTGGGACACGAAAAATTTTGAAAGGAGGGAGAGTTGCAAATTTTCGATTTAATACACGCTTATGATTTTCGGCAATATAAAGGTTAAGAAACAGGTGATTCGCGTAGTTTAATCTTTGCGCAATTAATTAAGCCGTATGTCATAAATATGTACCTGCAGCCGACCACAGAGAGGTCATAAACCAATAACAATTAGTAGGAAAGCTAATGGACATCATTAAAGTACACATAGAAACTCATTAAGACTTCGTAAACGGAATAATAAACAGAATAATCGGAGATCAAAATTCTAAAAAGAATAACACAGGGAAAAACTGTCAAGCTTTTATCCTAAATAAAGGAAAAGAAAACTTTTAAACGCGATTAATCAACTCGATCAAAAATTGAAAGCTTATGGGAGAATAAAATTGAGATTAGGAAGTACAGCAAATAAGATACTTTATTCGGTATCAACATCTTAAATTTATTAATTTAATCAATTTTCAATACTTAAGAGAAACGTTCTGATCATGGCGGACCAAAACAAAGATGAGAATGATCCTAAAAAGAATAAGAAACAAAAAATTAAACTGTCGAAGTCGATGTTAGAAAACGTCGAGAATTTATCGCTCGATAAGTTAACTGAAGAATCAGATGTTGAAGACTCACCATGCAATAGTGAGCACAGTTCAAATAAAGATCGGTCCGAAAATCCTGCTGCGGCGAATGTCGGTGGTACAGATAATGCGACTGATCAGTTAGCGAATGTAGATCACTCTGATGTAAGCAGTACAATTTGTTCACCAGCGCGAAATAATCCAGAAAATAACGAGGTCGACTCTGATAAACAAGAGTTGAATGAGATAGAAGCTGACATAAAAAGCTTACAATTATTGATCAACAAAACCGTTAGAAACCAAAACAAAATCACTGCGACTATCAGGAAAAATCGCGAAAAAAATCTCAAAGCCCATAAAGAATTACGTAACAAAGTAGATTCATTTGCGGTACTACTCACAAACAAAATAGATCTTCAAGTCAACCACCAAAAAAAATGTGCGCTAACCAAGATAGATATTAAGAAGAAAGCACCATAGACGTAGAAAAACAGGTCGAAACTTTGAAAAAGGCTACGGAAGAGATACATGTAGATCAAGCAGAATTTGTCGTCGCAAATATGCAAAATAGGAAACGTTTACAAAACTTGAAAGAAGATCAGTTCACTTTAGAAAAACATGTAGACAGAAATATAGGCACAACAAATATAAAAACCCCATGGTTACAAAATTATCCGATTCCTAAATTGTCAGGCGCCGATCGTGAACGACCTATGATGTTCTTAAATGATTTCGAGAGATACGTAAGGGCCATGGACGTTAGGGAGTACGATTTCCACTTCGTAATTCAAGCTTGTCTGGTAGGCATGGCCAGAAAATGGTGGAATATGGTGCGGGAGAACATGAGCGATGACATTGTGTCATTTAAAATGAAATTCATTAAAAGATTCTGGAATGACGATGTTAGATCAAAAATCGGAATAGATCTACATCACAGTTGTTATACACCATCCAAACTTTCAAGGTCTGAATACGCAATAAAAATGATAAATAATGCAAGAGACCTAATTCCACCACCCTCTGATCGTGAAATAATAAAACGTTTATCGAGACATTTTACCGAGGACGTCAAGGCCGCATTTACTATTCGAAACATGAGAACTTGTGAAGAATTTATAGAACTGCTGGAATCATTGGACCAAGCGGGCCCTTTAAAATGTAGGGAACAATATTCTCCACGTGATAACTCGGCTTAGGATCAAAATTATTATGAAAGAGATTATAATTACCGCCGAGATAGTAGAAACAATTTCAAAGGAAATTATCGAAATTATAATCAATGGAACCCACGTAGATTTGGAAATAGTTATGGCAGCGAAGGTCAAAAAAAAACTTCTATGCCGATGATTCACCACGCGATAACTATAGGCGAAATTACCAATATTACCAAAATCGACCAAAACATTATTACGATCGCGCCTATCATGATAGAGACCACCGGGAAAATTCCAATCAAGATTATTTTAGGCTTGGAAATTATGTTGGAAGATATCAAGAGTCTGACAACAGACATAAACAAAATTATTTTGGGAATAGGGGTCATGGCTATCAGGGTTATGGTTATGACAACCGTCCAAACAGATATATGGAGAATAGAGACTCGGAATATGAGGCGTTCGATGATCGGCCCCATAACTATGCGCAAAATTATAGACAAGGATCAAAAAGTCCCCACTTCTCTAACGCGAATACAAATAATAACAGCGGTAAATTTTCAAATGGTACCGTAGAAAATGGGATCTATAAACGTGAAAACAATAGGCCAGGGGTTGTAAGTTCAACCAACGAACAATGTGGATACCGAAACGAAAAAAAAATGTAAGTAGATACGATCAACAAAATGGCGGTCTAAGAAATAATTCCGGATATGAGCAAATACGTAGTCTGGAACAAAATTATGATGAAAATGACTCCGCGTACAACAACGAAAATTCGGGAAATGCTCGAGTCTCGGGTTGGTAGAAATGAATACGATAGAGGCATTTCCGAGGCCAAACGATTTAAAAAACCCTCTTCCTTTAGATATGCGGGGAGATTTGCTAGAAAACGATGACAAAGAAATAATGAGAAACCTCGATAAGTGCTCAGTAATAAACATAGAAATTCAAGAAATATATTCAAAAGCACTAATTGATACCGGAAGCGAGGTAACATGTATTTCAGAAAGCTTTTATGAAAATAACCGGAAAAAATTTATAAAATGCGAATTGTTACCAGTTGTGTGAATAAGTATAGTAGGAGCCACAGGGGCGAAACCGGTAAAATTAAAATATCAGATATACGCAAATTTCGAAATGGGCAATTGGAATGGGGCCTACGTATTTTTAGTAGTACCCAAACTAAATAAAGAATGCATAGATGGGTGGATTTATTAAAGAGATTAAGAAGTAATATAAATTTGGAAGAAAATACTATCCAACTAAAAGACAAAGATGAAATTATCAAGATTAAATTTTTGGACGAGGATCCAAAAAGAATACATTTAATATTTGACTCCGAAAATGCCCAAAAGGAGAAGTACTTAAATCATTTAAGGAAATATTTAGTGGCTGAAGAGCTTCATTCTAATATAATCAAAGAAGTTAGCCATATTGAAAGTTTTGATAATGCCCACAATCGATTCGCACTAACAAACGACGAAATTCAGGAAAAAATAGGCCAGTGCGCTCTATTCGACCCTAATGAAAAAGACAGGTTTTACAAACTTATTCAATGATATAAAAGCGTCTTTTCAAAAAATCCCGGCAGGATCAACGCGTATAAACACGAATTGCAAATCAACGTCAAAAGGCCTTTCTTAATGCGTACGTATCCGGTACCGATATATCTTAGAGATAAGGTAAGCAAAGAAATTGAAACATTAATTGAGTTAGGAGTTATACAAAGATCCAATAGCGCAGAACCAACCGTGGTTCTTTTCCAAAGATGCGCAGGAACAAAAGTAATGTCTACGCTCGATTTAGTCAGCAGTTTTTGGCAAGTACCTCTGCATGACAACTCGAGGAAATACACTGCATTTCTACATGAGGGGAAATGCTACGAATTTAGAGTCACGCCGTTTGGCTTGAAAACTAGCACGGCCGCACTTGTAAGAGCATTAGATACAGTTTTGCGAGGAATAGGAAATTTTATAATCACGTTTGTAGATGATATGTTATGTACTTCGAAAGACACTTTTTAGCACCTGGACCACTTAGAACTTCTTTTTGAGCGCCTGCAGGATTACAACGTGACCATAAATTTCGAAAAATCTCACTTTTTCCGTCCGGAAGTAAAATTTTTAGGACACATTCTAACGCCTTTGGGAATAAAACCAGACCCACAGAAAATAGAAGTAATCCATGAGTTCCCCACACCGAGAAATTTAAAAGAATTACGAGGCATTCTAGGTCTAATCAATTATTATACCAAATTCACAAACAAACATGCTCGAGAAATAGTACCACTTCTGGAATTATTAAGAGTAGGAAAAAAATGGATTTGGGACCTTGAAAAAGAAGACGATTTAAAAAAAGTCAAAGGGATTATTTTGTGAATTCGTCACTCTAACCTACCCTGATTTAAGTAAACGGTTTTCTTTACAAACTGATGCCAGTGACGTAGCTTTGGGAGCGGTACTTTATCAAACGAACGAAGAAGGAGAACACTCGCCAATTTCATTCGCCAGCAGAACTCTCAAAGGATCTGACTTAACATACTATACCACAGAAAAAGAACTATTGGCAATAGTGTGGGCCTTAATAAAATTTAGATCCTACGTTTTAGAGGCCAAACTGATTATTAGAACTGATCATAAGGCGCTCACTTTCTTGAAAACCTGTAAATTGGTAAGTGCGAGACTCACCCGTTGGATAATGGCAATCCAAGATTATTGGTTTGATGTTGAATATTGTCAAGGAAAAAGCAACATCGTAGCGGATACATTAAGTAGAATATCATCGCACGAAACAGCCTATCCATTCGATTTGAATGAGGGGAAAATTTTCTTATATGAACTAGCAAAAAAACCTTCGTCCGAATCAGTATGAAAGTGATACTCGACCGAGCAGGACCTCGTGAAATTTCAATAAACTTTTCAAATATTAAGGATAGTTGACAGAAGAAAAGCTGGAACACATAAGGAGCAGGTATAATCACATTCTTACTTTTGGGAAATCATGTTCAGAGCGTTAATAAAGAAAATAAAATATAATAACGAAATTCGGAAATCACTATAAAAAAACACAATCAACCACTAGAAGCAAAAACAAATAATCAGACTAAATATACATAAGCAAGCGGTTTTTTTTTTTCTTGTTCATGAACGCAACACGCAGTAAAAATGGATCCTCCGCAAATAAAAGAAAAATGGTTGATGAGTGATGCCAGGCGTATGGAAGAATGATAGTAGTGGCATTAGCTAAATTGAATATTAAATGTAAAGAAGACAGTATTTCAAAAAAAATCCAATACACAAAAACCAATATCCGAACAAGCGATACACAAGTTAAGAACTAAATCGTCCAAACACCACGTTTCGGGTTAGGAAAGAGGCCAGGATACGCACTAAAGAAGAGAGGCAACTTACCCATACTAATGGAAATAAAACAGGCGCGGATCCAGAGAAGGGCTTTAGGGGGGGCCATCCAATAATTTCCCTTCCTCCACTCTCACGGGGGGGGGGGGGATAATAATAATTTTAAAGTTATTTATTCACTTCGAATGTTTATTATAAATTATATAAATATGTTAATTATGAATCTTATAAACATAATTAACCCGTGGAAGGCACACTTCTTTCACGCACTCTCTGCAGACACACTAGTGTGACTCGGTATATCCAGTTTTTGAAGATCGTTATCACCATGAAAATTATAGATAATTTGAAAAGTGAATATGCTTTTCCCTGTAAAACTTGAATTTATTTTCCTTTGAATTTAAAAAAATAGAAATCATCGTTGGTGCGAATTCGCAACAGTGAGACTTCTACGGCTTAACAAATGTTTAAATAAAATCCATGTTTTTATATTTACAAGATGCGTCTTGCATGTCATGGTATAATCATTATTCAACAAGTTTAAAATATTCCTAAAATTTTCGAAATCAAGCATAAACTATGAAAATATTATTTTTAAACATCAAAATTTAGGTGTCTATTTCCACTCCTTGCGATATCCATATTTCCGGTTCAAATCCGAGCTGAGGCAGATTTTTTCTTGTTCTTAAAAAATTATTTGCCTCAAGCAATCGTTTTAACGAATTAAAATTTGTATTAATTATAAATGTGCTCTATTATATTTGATGCTCCAAATTGAAGAATGAATCAAAAAATTTTCAACATTATTTCATTTTACGCAATTATAAGTTAGAAACATTAAAAAATTTAAAAATTGCAATTTTTTTAAAATTGAACACTTTTTAAATTAGAAGTTGAATTATTTTAATTTATATCGTTGTAAATAAATAACTGTTCAATTGTTATTCACACATCAAAATTTGTTTTGAAATCTTTTTAAAAATTCTCTTAAAACTATATTTTTTTACTAAAAAATCAATTATTTCCACATTTATAACTGTTCAATTTTTATTTATTTATCAAAAGTTGCGCCCGTTTTGAAATATTCTTAAATATTCTGTTAAAATTAATTTTTCAAAATAAAAATCATCCGAAACTTTCCCAGCAATCTTAAGACAATATGTTTATTATCTTAAAATCTTTCAAAATCCTTGAAAGCTTAACAATTTTATTTCAAAAACTTCGAAGTATCTCCGCACTTACAAATTGTTTAGTTTTGAATATTTCATTTATAATTGTTTATTTAAAATAAACAGTCAAACATTGCTGACTATTGAAAAATTGTTCTTTTACTTAATTACAAATTTTCAAATTGAACACATTAAAATGATATATTTTAGACTGAAACAACAGATAGTATACAAAGCTTCAATTGGAAGTTTACATTTGATTAACTACTAAGGCTTTCGAATTGAAACATTTCAATTTTTAACGTCAAAATCTGGAAATTGTTTCATTTCATCAGATTCAGAATCGCCCTATATAATCAATCAATTATTGTTCAATCGCGAATACACGAACTACAGTTTCATTTTTGAAATTATTATTTAATTTATATTTACAGTTGATCAACTTGAAACATTTTTCGTCCAAAAATTTCAGTATCTTGTAGTAATCTTGTATTGTATAACTCTTCAAAACTGCATTTCGACATTCTTTTAATTGAAAATGTACCCTTAAAAATAAAGATGTAAAATAGAAAATTTTGATCGTAAAAGATTTTAGAATTCCACATACATATATACATATCTTGTGACATGAATTTTGTGATAATTCAAGTGATTGAATAGATTATTCTTTGAAAAACTTGTAAAAATACCGGTCAAAAAATAAATTCACTGTCATTTCCCGCTCCCAAAAAATTCCGATCATCTCCTGGTTTCCCGGACCAGCGGTTACCCTGAATTATGATATTTCAGAATATAATTATGCTTCTTGAATGATAATACGTATTTCGTGCTTGGTAGCTCAACAATTTTTCGTCAAAGAAACAATTAAAATAATATATATTTAGATGATGTTATTTGGTGTCGACCAGGTGATAAAATTAATTAGAAGATGTTTTTACTAGGAAACGTCTTCTCTGTATTTAAGAAATATCACTTGCTCTTGCTTGGCTGAAAGGATAATGTGATGGCCCACCAATATTTTTATCTTAACATCCTGATAATACCAATACAATATGCAAGTCGTTTAATTTTTATTTTTTAACATCTACTGCATCAGGTTTAGATGAATCTTTGATAATTTTCAACAAAAAGTCGGCTAAAATGACTTGCTCCAGGATCTTTCCTTACTCCGGAATTCTTTACATTGACATGATTCATTAAGATGGTAAAGAATTTACATGAGAAAACAATTTTTACTTCGATTTTATACGGTGTGATAGTTTTTTAGGTCTTCTGTGTCTAGGTGATACATATTAATACGACTGAGGAGGCCCTTCGTCGAAGGGCGAAACGTTGAAGTTTCTCTAATAAATTTTTGTCCAGTATACCAACAATAATAACATCTTCTAATTAAAATAATATATAGTTTAATAATTTTGACATTGAAGTCTTTTAATTAACACAATAAAAACTGTGGGGTAAATTTTGTTGCACCTAATGTTAAGATGGGGTCCCATCTCGATCGGAGTTGGGATACGAAACTATCGCCTATTGTTTTTGCCGCAAAACTATAAAAACAATTGACAACAGGTGACGTTTCGCACCCGAAGTCCAAGGGAAACCATACCTTTTGTAGTTTTAGACTTTACGTTTTAGTTGTTTTAATTAAACTAATTTTTCCATTTTTTAATTTGTGCAGTTAGGGTAAACATGCCAGTAATCGTGACCTTAGTCCCCGTAATCACGATGGCTTTTTATGTGTGTAAATTCGTGAAGAGTAATATAGTTTTCAAATATCCTATTCGTCTGAAGTCAGCGAAAATATCTTACGGGACCTTATTCATTTGAAAGTGTCAACTCGAATTAATTTCTGTGTCGAAAAATTCATTTTATTCCGCTAGATTTTAAGTCAAGCTCCAATTCGCCATAATTAGCCAGCGCGAATGCAGTTAAAAACTGGCCTATTCAATTGAATTCTTAAGGCATACCTAACGCGTAGGAGCGTATTGGATATGCTGAAAGTATGTATTAATAATTCCTGTAGCTCAGTGTTGTCCTCTGGACTTATACAGTTGGGATCGCTGGTTCGAGACTCGAGGCATGCAATTTTTATTAATTTCTTTCGAAATTGCCTTGACCACGAATTAAGACAAATTGACAAGCATTCAATTCGTGCTCCACAGTTCGTTTCAACGTATCAGAAAGCAGAATTCGGGCGAATTTAAATATGCTAATTCGTCGCAATCCTCTCGAATTCGTTTCATTTTGCTGGGATAGTAAACTTCAATTATCTTATTTCAAAAATTCGAGTCTGGGCTTTTAGGGGGGGGGGGGGGGGAGCAAGCCGCCGTGGCCCCCCTCTGGATCCGCGCCTGAAATAAAATCAACACAATTAGAAAAAGCTGAGATTGAAGAAATAAAAAAACAAACAGATCTTAGGCACAAAAAATGGGATGAAAAAATTTGAATAGACATGTGAGAATGCGTCAAAAGCATGAGTGACCAGCTAAAAGAAGCAAACAAGCGTAGAAAAAACTCCAGCCGTGGAAAAATAACCCAAAAGCCGGGACGAAAATGCGGATCACGCACCTAAATTATTGCCTCTTAGTTTCACTACGACTAGGAATGAAATTTTTTTTTTCTTACATCATAATTTTTCTACAATTCCCTTGTGAATAAAACCTCCAAATTACAGTAAAAACATCTGCGGTATCCTTAATTGAAATTAAACTACACATGAGAGCGAATACAATCACCACTTCCATTTCACTCTAATTATCATTCTGCGCTATAAATTCTTCTCCCGAAACAATATTATGAAACTTGGTCTCTCCCAATAGGATGAAATAAACGAATGAGTTCAAACTTAACTTGAACTCTTTCGTTTAGGGGGGCATAGCAAACCCATTACTTAAGTAAGTTTTTCTCTTCTTTAAATAATAAATAAATTTTTTCTCTTAACTATAACTTACTAAACGTCAAAATTCCAGAAATTAAACCCAAATCATTCCTATTAAATCTCAACCAACAATATAGTCAAAAGTTTGTTTACCTTTTCAATTAAATTCAGCATTCAATTTTACCCACCCTAAAATTTACTTTATTCCTAAAATAATCATTAACAAAATAATAGCACTGTAGTTAATTAACAAAATAAAAGTACAAGCACTTAAGAGCCAAAAAACGACACGGCAGCATAAGCAAATATCTTTTCTCTCCGCTTATTAAAAGAAACAGTTTTTCAAATTTGAAAGATTGTTTCGTTTAGGGGGGCATTGAAGCAGTTCAGTAGGGTCTTATCTTCAATATCTTCAAATAAGGAAACCATCGGGAGAAACTAAAAAATAAGTACGCTACTGAGAGATTTGCGAATTCCTGGGTATGAAAGAGTTATATAGATAGCACGTACCGCTACACGAAACAGGTACGGTTGCGTGCGCACCCACCTATGATAAGAGGGGCTGAGCGGATTAGAATTAGCGGGACGGGGAGTCGTGATTGTACTGCGACCAGGAAGAGCAATTCAAAACTCTTCGTTAGATACTGAGACCGGGCAGGTGTTCTGGCAAGGAGGTCGCTTTGGGACTCGCGAAACGTCGAGTAATCAGGCTACGCGTGAACTAGATAAGGATTGGGGGAATATAGATTAGGATTGAATCTCCAGGATTGTTAAAGGCTTCAACAAACAGAGAGCATGGATTGTTAATGATCTTAAAAAGAATTCAGTGATGGTTGCCATTTATTCAGTGATAAGGGAAACGACTGTTCTTCAACCCATTCTCATTTGGGAGCTCAACAGTCTCGTCCCAACATGCTGAATTAGTTAACAAATCAGTTCTGAAAAAAAAGATCTGGAGTGAGTGAGCCAATTCATTTATGATCATGTTTAATAATTTAAGAAATGTCTGACCTGGATTTTTAATCCATTTAACATTTGGGAGCTCATCCAGGCAGCCCGGCTGAAAATTCCTGTACAGGAACATGTGCAGGAACCTGACAGGTTCCTTTGGAGGTTTGTGCACAGGTTCCTGTACAGGAACGTATGCAGGTTCCTGGTACAACGGTTCCTGCCGCGGATCCTGCGAGGGAACTTGCGCATGTTCCTGTACAGGAACCTGGACATTCAAATGCCTGTACAGGTTCCTGTATTATCGTGGGTGTTGCTGCAAGAAATCCCCTGGGGAGGATCCTGTACAGGTTCCTGTGCAAGTGGGACACATTTGCAAAAAGTAACTATGAAGGATCCTGTACAGGTTGCTGAGCAGGTGAGACACTCGCATATATATGCATATATATACAGGGTGACCCATTTTAATCTATAATCCCAAATATTTTCTAAACTACCCCATCAACATAAAAAACGATTGATACAAAAGTTGACCAGGACATAGGGGGCCATTTAACTGTACCATTTATTTTGACCTTGAGATCAATTTTCAAGGTAAAGATGATTTTTTTAAATGGATACCCCTATTTTTGTCTGCAGATTTGAATAGAGCGGAAAATTTTACGTCAAAAATGTTCTATGGAAATTTTGTTTCTGTGACTTTGAAGAGGTCAAAAAACAAGGTCAAATGCACAAAAACGATCAGATGCCCTTTTTCTGAATTTACGTAATTTTCTGGGTAAAGCAAGCGTTTAAGATGCTTTAAAAAAGTCGATAAAATGTGGAAATGTGAACCACCTTCACCACTTCGTCAGCCACGACCTTCAAGTCAATTTTCAAGGTCATTTAAAGGTCAAGACGATTTTTCAAAATAGATATCCCTATTTTAGACTGCGGGTTCGTAAAGAACGGGGAATTGTGCGTGAAAATTGGTATTGTGAAATCTTTCATTTTAATGTAATGGTAATGCTAAAAGTAAATCAAACTTTTGTAAAAAAACGGCAACTTTTTTATTTTAAAGAATGACATTGACCTTCATAAACCTGGAAAATACACTTGAAGGTCAATTTAGTCAAGGTCGTCGAAATTTGTACAACTTATCTTGTACTTGTTGTAGGCACCTTCAACGTTGAGTATACCCAGAAAACCAGTAAATTAAAAAAAAGCTTCTGAGCGCTTATCAAATAATTGACCTTAATATGACATTCTACAGTTCAAAATAAAAGATTTTGAAATACCAATTTTTACGTACAATTTACCATTCTTTACGAGTCCACAGTCTAAAATAGGGAATTCTATTTAAAAAATGGTCCTGATCTTTAAATGACCTTAAGAATTGACCTGAAGGTCGTGGCTGACAAGGTGGTCGAAGTGGTTCACATTTTTAAATTTTATCGACTTTTTTAAAGCATCTTAAACGCTTGCTTTACCCAGAAAACTACGTAAATTCAGAAAAAGGGCATCTGATCGTTTTTGTGCATTTGACCTTGTTTTTTGACCTCTTCAAAGTCACAGAAACAAAATTTCCATAGTACATTTTTGACGTAAAATTTTCCGCTCTATTCAAATCTGCAGTCAAAAATAGGGGTATCCATTCAAAAAAATCATCTTGACCTTGAAATGACCTTAAAATTGATCTCAAGGTCAAAATAAATGGCACAGTTAAATGGCCCCCTATGTCCTGGTCAACTTTTGTATCAACCGATTTTTATGTTGATGGGGTAGTTTAGAAAATATTTGGGATTATAGATTAAAATGGGTCACCCTGTATATATATATATATATATATATATATATATATATATAATTAAAAAAAAGTTAAACAACCACCGCAGGGTACCACTAAGAGCAACTGCCATCTGGAAAAAATGTCAATGGCCCCCAGTAGAACCGCGGTAAAATACACCTATGGCCACGTCTCACATCCGTGAGATGGGTGGTCACAGGGCACGACGAAATCACAACGACAGGCCGGCGAAACCCTCGTGTGTCTTGAGGACACGAAGCGACCCAAGGATGACAGCTTTCTGCATCCATCTCGCAAGTGCCTTGGCATATTTTTGGCACGCGGGTATGGCTTTAAGGTTACGAACCAGTGATAATTTAGCACCTC
>CAKNXH010055188.1:894-37337 GCA_932178445.1 Andricus quercusramuli | reverse complement strand
CTGTATATATATATATATATATATATATATATATATATATAATTAAAAAAAAGTTAAACAACCACCGCAGGGTACCACTAAGAGCAACTGCCATCTGGAAAAAATGTCAATGGCCCCCAGTAGAACCGCGGTAAAATACACCTATGGCCACGTCTCACATCCGTGAGATGGGTGGTCACAGGGCACGACGAAATCACAACGACAGGCCGGCGAAACCCTCGTGTGTCTTGAGGACACGAAGCGACCCAAGGATGACAGCTTTCTGCATCCATCTCGCAAGAGCCTTGGCATATTTTTGGCACGCGGGTATGGCTTTAAGGTTACGAACCAGCGATAATTTCACACCTCCGAGAGCACCTATCACAAGAACAATTACTCGTACCGAATATTTTGGGTACAGTCGACGCAGCTCTCTTTTAAGGTCTTGATATCTCTCCTCTTTTTCTTTCTCTTTTGCAGTGATGTTGTATTCGGATGGAGCCGAGAATTCGATCATGGATATAGTTCGTTTCTCGAAGTCTTGGAGAACAATGTCAGGCCTCGAGTGCGCAACGGAGTCTGCTGCCCGAAAATCGTAGTTCCAGAAAATCTGGCACTTCTCGTTTCGGACAATTGACTCTATATCCCTTGGAGCGTTCGGCAGGGCAGGGTCGCGACCAACACCGTAAGAGCGACAAAGGTGGTAATAAAGTACTCTTAGGGCCGCATTATGTCTATAGATATACGTTGTTCCTGCGTGGGTCGGACACCCCGATAGTATATGTTCTAGGTACTCAGCGTGTGCATGACACGCTCTGCACCTATCACTGGGAACTTCTTGACATAAAATGCGGGCGCGGTATGCTAAGGTGGAGATTACACCGTCCTGGCATGCGAAAATAAAGCCCTCTGTACCTGAATTGAGCCCTGATGATTTGAGGAAAGCAAAAGTTTGCTCCTTCGACAAGGACTGCTTTTCTACATTTCTGTGAAAGTTTCCGTGCACTTGCTTGTCGAGTAGCTCTTGGTGAAATTTTCCAACCTCTGCTTTCTTTACTTCGGCTTTTAGACGTGAAGCATCTAGATGGAGTAATGCACTTTCCTCGCTTCTGATGTTAAAATTCAGGCCAAGGGTCTCAGCAGCTTGCTCCGCGGCTTTGTAAAGGAACGCCCCTTCGCCAATCATCTCGTGGTTTCTGACCATCTTTAGGAGAGGATCTCTGCCATTCGCAACGATGTAAGCTGTACTTGAAACAATTCGGTTATGAAGACTATGGAGATTCAGAAGTCCGCGTCCGCCTTGACGGCGTGAAATGTAGAAGCTAGTAGAAGTTCTGTTTGGAATTCCATATAGATTACGTATTGGTAAAATCCATATAGATCCGTATAGAGCTCGGGACATAGTGAGATGTCTCAAAAATCCTGTAAGAAATCTTCATATAGAACCTAGTAGAATTTCTGTTTGGAATTCCATATAGATTACGTATAGGTAAAATCCATATAGATCCATATAGAGGTCGGGACATAGCGAGATGTCTGAAAAATCCTGTAAGTAATCTCCATATAGAAATTAGTAGAATTTCTGTTTGGAATTCCATATAGATTACGTGTAGGTAAAATCCATATAGATCCATACAGAGGTCGGGACATAGCGAGATGTCTTAAAAATCCTTTTCGAAATATACATATAGAAACTAGTAGAATTCCTGTTTGGAATTCCATGTAGATTACATATTGGTAACGTCCATATAGATCTGTATAGAGGTCGGGACATAGCGAGATGTCTTAAAAATCCTGTTCGAAATATACATATAGAAACTAGTAGAATTCCTGTTTGGAATTCCATATAGATTACATATTGGTAACGTCCATATAGATCCGTATGGAGGTCGAAACATAGCGAGATGTCTTAAAAATCCTGTAAGGAATCTCCATATAGAAAGTAGTAGAATTTCTGTTTGGAATTCCATAAAGATTACGTATAGGTAAAATCCATATAGATCCATATAGAGGTCGGGACATAGCGAGATGTCTGAAAAATCCTGTAAGTAATCTCCATATAGAAACTAGTAGAATTTCTGTTTGGAATTCCATATAGATTACGTGTAGGTAAAATCCATATAGATCCATACAGAGGTCGGGACATAGCGAGATGTCTGAAGAATCCTGTAAGTTATCTCCATATAGAAACAAGTAGAATTTCTGTTCAGAATTCCATATAGATTACGTATAAGTAAAATCCATATAGATCCATATAGAGGTCGGGACATACCAAGATGTCTTAAAAATCATGTAAGAAATCTCCATATAGAAACTAGTAGAAGTTCTGTTTGGAATTCCATATAGATTACGTATTGGTAAAATCCATATAGATCCATATAGAGCTCGGGACATAGTGAGATGTCTCAAAAATCCTGTAAGAAATATTCATATAGAAACTAGTAGAATTTCTGTTTGGAGTTCCATATAGATTACGTGTAGGTAAAATCCATATAGATCCATATAGAGGTCGGGACATAGCGAGATATCTTAAAAATCCTGTAAGAAATCTTCATATAGAACCTAGTAGAATTTCTGTTTGGAATTCCATATAGATTACATATTGGTAACGTCCATATAGATCCGTATAGAGGTCGGGACATAGCGAGATGTGTTAAATATCCTGTAAGAAATCTCCATAAAGAAACTAGTAGAAGTTCTGTTTGGAATTCCATATAGATTACGGATTGGTAAAATCCATATAGATCCGTACAGAGGTCGGGACATAGCGCAATGTTCGAAAATTCTCGATCGAAATATACATATAGAACCTAGTAGAATTTCTGTTTGGAATTCCATATAGATTACATATTGGTCACATCCATATAGATCTGTATAGAGGTCGGGACTAGTCGAATTTCTGTTCGGAATTCCATATAGATTACGTATAGGTAAAATCTATATAGATTCGAAAAGCGGTCGAGACATAGCGCAATGTTTGAAAAATCTCGATCGAAATATACATATAGAACCTAGTAGAATTTCTGTTTGGAATTCCATATAGATTACATATTGGTCACGTCCATATAGATCCGTATATAGGTCGGGACATAGCGAGATGTCTTAAAAATCCTGTAAGGAATCTCCGTATAGAAAGTAGTAGAATTTCTGTTTGGAATTCCATATAGATTACATATTGGTAACATCCATATAAATCCGTATAGAGGTCTGGAAATAGCGCGATGTTTGAAGAATCGTATTTGGAACATCCGTATAGATAATTACAGAAACAGGGGTTCTTTACGGAATTACATATAGAACCATTCCAAGTTCTGCTTGGAATTCCGTATAGAATACAATATTTCAACATCCATATAGGTCCGTACAGATTTTCTATGTGGCTAAATCTCCCTAAGTGGTACTACGATTTGAAACCACCAGAATTTGATAGAAACTCCTAGAAATTATATATGGATCTATAGGATATTTAAAGGAGGGAAAGGGGATGCCCTTTGGTCGAGTGCGATGACCACGATTTTTGCCTTAAAGAGTTTATACCACGGCAAGTACTGAAACTGTTTTTTAATAATATCAGGGTGCCCACTGTACCGAGAAAACCGGGAATTTTTCGAGACCTGTGACCTTGTACCTGTGACTTTCCAGACCATTTAAATTCATATTTTGTAACTTTTTATAGTAGGGCATACATTTTGCGACAGTTTTCTGTCCTTTTAATCCTTGAAATTCAAATCCTGTCAAAGGATTACACTATGTTACGTAGGTTTGCTCAATACAGACATACTTTTTTTGTTTTTTTTTGTTGTTTATTTGTTATTATGAAGGATTTAATTTATGAAAACAAATCAATTCAAAAAGTGAGTTAAAGCGCATGCACAATTTCGCCTATGCGCCATCTTCAAACGTTACTTTCTGGGTTTTCTACGGTTTGCGACGTATATTACGTAGAAAACGTATTATACATAAAAAAATTCAGAGTTACGCGTAACCGATCAACCCTGCCTCCGAAACGTATTTCGAGCCTCCGTCTGGTGCTGCAACGTTACGCTGAATACAATCACCGGTTTTACGCACTTGGATCACAAATCACAAAAACACGCCCTGCTCCCTGCCAGAATCCCTACACTCGTTTTCCCCGTCTCCCTCCTGAAAATATACTTAGGCGTGTTCCTTGCCAACCCCAGGGTCCACTTTACATACCTCTCCTGCGTTCTATTTACCTCTTCACTTTCCTTCCACCCCCACACCTCCACTCCATACAATAGCACACTCATCACTAGCGAATCAAACAGCTTCATTCTCCGTCCAAAATCATCTGCGAATAGCTTCTTTCCCAATCCCCACACCTGCCTCATCGCCACATTTGCTCTCCTCACTCTCTCTTTTATGTGACCATCCACTCCCCCATTCCTCCGAAACACGAAGCCCAAGTACACAAACTCTTTCACCTCCTGCACCTCCTTTCCCTTCCACTTCCACTCTCCTCCCTTATCCCTTCCCCCTCCTTTTCTGAACACCATAACCTTGGACTTTTCCGCATTCAACTCTAACCCCTTCTTATCCAGGTATCTTCTCAACCTCTTCATCATCTCCTTTAAGGCCTCCTCGCTATTTGCCAGCAACACTATGTCATCTGCATACGCTAATGACCAAATTCTAACCCCTCCTATCCTGACTCCTCCTACCACCCCAGCCTCCAGCTTACTTTTTCCATATCCGCAATTCAAATCGCAAACAACGTTGGGCTCTGAGGACACCCCTGCCTTAACCCCCTATCCATCCAGAATCCCTCCGAAATCCCCTCCCCTCCTCTTACCTTGTCTTTGGTCTCTTCATATATCCCTTATATATCCCTTATATATCCTTATATATATCTTATATATCCCTCATATATCCCTTACCCTCTCAATTAGGCCTTTTTCTACTCCCCTATCCTCCATCGCCTCCCACAACCTCCTCCTATCCACCGACGGAAACGCGCCTTCGAGATCCACAAAAAACGCGTACACTCTCTTCCCCTTCTTCGCTAATTCTCTATCCAGCACGTGCTGCAGAACGTAGATATTGTCGATAGTACGCCTACCCGCCCTAAATCCCGCCTGCGTATCCGGCAATATTCCTTCCCCCTCGACATCCTTCCGCAGTCTCTCTGCCACCACCATCGCGTATACTTCATACGCCGTATTCATTAGCGTGATCCCTCTATAATTTTCTTGCCTATCTCTATCTCCTTTCTTATACAGTGGCACTATTAACCCTTCTCTCCACCCTCCTGGGAATCCCTCGCCCCTCCATACTTTCTTCACTACCTCCTTCAGCCTCTCCCTAACCTCTTGTGTACTAAACAGCCATGCTTTGTTCTCCACCCCATCCAACCCTGCTGCTTTTGACCTTTTCAACTTCCTTATCTGCTTCTCTATCTCTTCGTCATTCAGCTCCGCTGTCTCTGCCTCCCCCGTTCTTCTACTTCCCCCGTCCGTCTTCCTTGAATCTGAGCCCTGGAATTATTTTTTAAAAAATTCCCTCCATTCCTCACTTCCTATCTTCTCGCTGCCCCCCACCCTCCGCTTCCTAAACCTATTTATTATCTTCCAGACGTCCCCCTCTGTCTTAACATTTGCTAACTCCTCTTCCAGCTCTTTCTCCTTTTCCTGTTCTTCCTTCTTACACATCACTCTAAACCCCTTCCTCATTTCTACGTACTCCTCCCTCCTCGCATTACCCTCTTTCCACTTCTTGTACTTCCTCTTCACCTTCCTTTTCATCTTTTCATATTCCCTATCCCACGACGGCTTCACCATTCCTTTCTTCTTCTTTCTAAATACCTTCTTTTGCACACAACCTTTCACCTTCTCTTTCAGATCCTCCCATATCTCTTCCACCGACTCCCCTCCAAAGCGTACCTTTCCTAGCTCCTCTTGATACTTCTCCACCGCCTCCCTCGTCCAGGTCACCCTCTCCCCTACCGAGACTTCTTCCCTGCCTTGTCTTCCGCCACCCTCACCTCTTATCCATAGACTCAATGGCTGATGGTCTGATTCCACCCTCCCCTCTACTGCGAATTTTTCCGTCTCCTCCCATCCTTGCATATTCATAACCACATAATCTATCACCGATACCCCGACCTTACTTACGTATGTGTATTCTCCTTCTTCGTCCCCCGTTGCCATACCATTCGCCACCGGCCAGCCTCTATCCTCCATCCAGTCCCTTAGAATCTCCCCCTCCTTATTTATTATTATATCCTTCGATTTCCTTTAGAAACTCTCCCCTTCCGTGTAAAGTCCCCCTTCGCTCCCCATCCTCGCATTAAAATCCCCACCCACTATCACCATACTCTCCTCTCTTTCGCCCAGCAGGTCCTCCACCCTTTCTTTAATTCTTTCCATCCCCTCCTTATTGTACACTGTAACAAACTTACAGGTTATGCCTCCTATTTTTATTTCCCTTATTTGCACTCCGTCCCCCTCTTCCTCTCCATGAACTTTTTCCTCTAATCCATCTCTAACCCCGGTTATAATTCCCCCACTGGCCCTTCCTTTCTTCTTCACTCTGACCGCCTCCTGAAGTCTCCACTTATACCCCCTTGGCAGCTTTGGCTCTATCCTATCCCATTCCTTTCTTTCTACCCATGTCTCTACCAGTCCCACAACGTCGAATTCCTGGATATAACGCCAAAACTCCTCGTCCTTCTTCTTTACCCTTGCTACATTCCAATACAGCACCTTCACTACTCCTCTACCCTGCCTTACCCCCACCCCCCTACTGCCTACGAAACAAATTCCCCTGCACTTCCTTCAACACATCTTTCTCCTCATCCCACACCCACATTTTCTCGTCTATTTTTATTTTCCGATATCCTACCTTCGCCGATCTCCCTTCACTCTTCTCCCTTCTAGCCCTATCGTTCAGCATTCTCTGCACATCCCTTTCCTTTCTCGTTAAATCAAGATCGATGAAAACTGCCTTATCCTTTATCCTATTTTTATTTCGCATTACCCCCAACTTTTCTTCTCAGGTCTCCATCTCCACAACCGCCACTTCCTTGTCTTTTCTCCCCTCCACCTTAACTTTTCCTACCCTGCCTTTAACCCACCATATGCTCTGTAGCAGCGCTTCCACGCCCTCTCTTTCTTCCCCGCTCTTTAGCTTTAACCCTTTTACCACAATATTATTCCTCCTGTCTGCCTTCTCTTTTCTCTCCATTCTCAGCTCCATTGCCCTTAACCTTTCCCTATCTGCCCTCTCTTCATTCTCACCCATACGCTCTCCCACTTTCTCTTCTATCATCTTTTCTACCCTGTCCCAAATACCTTTAATCTCGCTGCCCCCACCTCCGCCTCCTACTTCCATTTGCGTCCTGCCCTCCATCTCCTCAATCCTTTTTTCCGTCCTTTCCTTCCACACTCTATTTTCCTCTTCTATCTGCTTCATTTTAGCATCTTTTTCTTTCCTTTCCCTCTCTAACTCCTCTACTCTCTCCCTCATCTCTTTCATCTCCTTTTCCCATTTCTCATCTCTAATTCTTAATTCCTCCTTCAACCCCCTGATCTCGCCTATCAGCATACCGAGCGCCTCCTTCTCCACATTTCTGTCCATTTCGCGGGAGGGGGGGGGGTGTCCTCCTAGTTCTCCCGCTTTTTTTAAATGGGCTCTCTACCACGCTTTTGTCCGGGCTCTCTTGGCTGTCTCTTTTCCTCTTCAAGAGATCCTCCCCGTCACTGGCGCTCGAAGTTCTCTCCCTCACCTTCTCTCTTCCTTCGTTCTCACCGTCCCGCTCTCTCCCTCTCCCTGACGCGACACTAGACACCGAGCCACGGGCTGTTGGCCGTCGTGGCACGTGGAAAATTTCCTCCCCGTCAACTTCACTACTCGTACACTCACTACCCACCTCCCGCTCTGCCGCCGGTAACTGAGACCACTCCATGCAGTACCCTTCTCAACCGCCAGATGTCTCTGCAGAATGCTTTCTCTATTGCCGCCAAATTCTCCCTATATTTCCCTTTTTTCCTTTTTTTCAATTTCTCACAGCCCTTGCAGACACCCCTTTCTCTCACTTAACACCCCCACAAATTTTCGAGCACCACACTTGACCTTCGAAGGCTCAATACTCCTGACCACAAATTCCCCCGATTCCTTGCTAACCTAACCTCACTTTCCCAATTTACTTAAATCCCACCTCACCCCTACGCTCAAGATTACTTTTTCTCTCCCCAATTCACCCCACACAACCCTACTCACCTCCTCGGCCTCCACCCTCACACTCCACTCACACCTACCACAGAAATTCCGTAAATCCTCTCACCACTTGACACTAACCACGTTCTCACTTCCGCCACCAACATGCAAGTCTATGACATGTGATATGATATGTGATATGGTATGTGATACCATATTGCCTACTTTCCACACTTGTCAAGTAAATAGCTAATAAAAATATTCAGTATTGAAAGTTCGAATTTTTTAATCGCAAAAAGCGTCATGAATGTTTTGCGAATCGAGAAAAAATGCAGAAACTTCAAAGAGAGCCGCGCCTTGGGGATGCGTGAGCGGAGCTGCGGGGGGAAGTACAGTGTGCACTCAAGTGTGACAAAACAGAGAGAGAAACAGGAGAGAGACAAGCTAGTGCCGAGACTCTGGATTTAATGTCAACCCTGGCGGACCGGCCGAACGCAAACATTACGCTACAGCGTAACGGTAAAGTAATGGTAAAGTAATGCTAAAGTAATATGGCATTATAATTAATAGAGGAAACAAAATTAATATGTAAATTGTTGCAATTATAATAAAACGTTAAAATTTACATTAAATGGTCATGCCGTAATTGCAACAAGTTGCTTTCTCAGCGTTAAAAAATAAAAAAACAAAGTGGCTGTCATTCAAGTCGGGTCCCTACAGACTGGCGACCCACTTAAAGCCACGTTAGCGGGTTGCCAGTATGCAGGGGCCCGACTGCAATGACGGTCACTATGTTTTTTTATTTTTTAATGCTGCAAAAGCAACTTGTTGCAATTGCGGCATGACCGTTCAACGTAAATTTCAACGTTTTATTATAATTGCGACCGTTTACATATTAATTTTGTTTCCTTTATTAATTATAATGCCATATTACTTTATCATTACTTTAGCATTACTTTACCGTTACGCTGTAGCGTAATGTTTGCGTTCGGCCGGTCCGCCAGGGAAGGTGAGTCCCAAAAATGACACTAAATCCAGATTCGACTCTAGTTTATCAGACATATCGAAGTACTTCATTATTTCATTCGAATACTAATGGAAACAGAATTTCAAAATTATTGGTGTAATTATATTAATGCAGTAGTACTTTTGAAATATGCAGCTTCAGCTTTATTTTAATTCTTCTTCAATGTTTCTAATACGTCCGGTTATTGTACTGGAAATTAATTGCGGCAGTACTTGAACATCACGAAAACTTTAACACACAGGTATACAAACCTTCAAACATTTATCGTGACCAGAGAGCTTCGTAGACTTCTTTGCAAAACGCCTCTTGACTTTTATTTCAAAGCTCTCACGTCATCTTGCAAAGAAATTCAAATATTTTATATCGTTATTGTAGCTTCACCATACGCATTCTAACCATAAGTTAGGAAGGTAAATAAGTACACACATAAGTACTGGAATAGATAAATTAAAGCGGTACGTGCGCGTCTTGCCGGCCCGCCATCATGCACCTCCCCCAATTACTTGAGTCAGATGGATGGCAAACATAGGTGCTCACACGACAGATACCTTATTAGAAAGCATCCAAGCAAGCTTTTAAGCAATTTCTGCATTTTAAAACCCTGATAATAAGTAAAAAAATATATTTTTCACAAAATGTCTTAATGGACTAAGCACTGATCAATTATCAAACTATTACTTCACATAGAATTAAATCCAGGTTCCTAACCGATCAACTTTTCTATAAAGCAGTATGCTAGTCTAGAAATAACCCTTTGTAGAATATGATTTCGATAATTCATTCAAAACTCGAGTACAGAGTGTAGAATTTAAGGAGGAACCGCGGGATGGCACTGATTTTGAACTTAAGTCTGCAAAACAATACATCGAAGTACCACCACTATTGCTCGTTCGCAAAGGGGATTGACGAGTGATAGATTTTAGCTCCTTACACTTTCTGTGGACCTCCCTGAACTACTTTCTACACGATGAAAACTATATTACAGTGCAATTATTTGGCAATATTGTCACAAAATGTTTTCTCAATATTTCCTTGAAACATTCTACAAATTTTCGATGAAAAAGAAGAATCTTGCGCAGCAATATTCCGTCAATATTACCGTGCAAGCTTCATACAACTTGCGATATGAAAATCAAATCTTGTAATTAAATGTTCATGTAATATTTCCATGCAATATTCCAGCAACATTTGATACAAAGAAAAAGAATCTTGTACATCAATATTCTGTCAATATTACCGTGCAACATTCACACAACATTCGATGAGAAAAATGAATCCTCTAATTAAATGTGTCTGCAATTTTTCCATGCAATATTGCAGCAACCTTTAGTACAAAAAAAATTGTGTCTTGCATTGCAATGTTTCTTCAATATTTCCGCGAAATATTGCAAGTGGCGGACATTTCTCAATTGCAGCTACATTGATGAAATATTAAATGGAATATTCCGAATATTGTGGAGCAATATTGCTCAAATATTCAGGGAATATTGCGTGATATGGGGGTAGTCAGAAAAATTTTTCGGAGGGGGGTATACAGCATAAAAAAATTTCGGGGGGGAGGGATATACGGCAGGAAGAAATTTCGGAGGCGGGGATATGCAGTGGCACACACAGAGTATACGTACACGGAAAAAATACGTTGTCGAAACTTCACTTGACTAGTCAACCATTCTAGGGTAGGCCACTTTTTTTTAGAATCTTGTATAATTTTGATTAAAGAACCGCAGACTTCATCGAAAAAGTGAAAAAAGTCATCGAATTATTGGAAGACAATCTAGGAACATCAGTTTTCGAATTTTTATTCAGCAGATTTTGACAAAGTTCAAGGCAAACATTCAATTGTTCATAAAAAGTCCTCCAGATTCCAAACGATTTGGAATACAATAACTCTAGCACAGAAACGAATAACTGATTTATAAGTTGTCGAAGAATTCGTTGACTGTCCTCTACATATCTATATATTCACAATGTACAGTCACATTGGATGCTAAGGTGAAGTGGTATATGTATCAGTCTGAATGGAGTCGCGGTCACCGGCAATGAACAAATGAGCGCGAATTTAAATTTGACTTTTCACTGACATTTTTGCAAAATATTCAATGTGTTAAGTTAGCCGTGGGGTCTAGTGGTTAGGGATAAGTTGCGTTCGATAGGTGTTAGGTAGTTCGAATCCCGCCGCAAAATTTCTTTCGATTTTTCATAGGTTCATGTGTATCTGTAAAAATAAATATAACTTAAGCGTGAGTCTATGTGAATAACAATATAGTAAATATAACAGCGAAATATATATTTTTTTAACTTGGCTATACTGTTTTCTAAAAACTCGTTAAGAGTCATCGAAAGTTTCATTGACTGGCTTCGAAGCATTAGTGTATCAGTGTTTCAAGAACTCTATTCCTCTGGTCTTCACATTTTCATTGAAATTATTTTGTACTTTCGACAACTCTTTCTACTTTTTAAACATTTATCAATCAAGGTTTGTAAGACGATTCTTCCAATTCATGACATACGTTTAACCCTATTAGTCCAAGAGCTGGTGACATTTTTTCCGGCTGATTTTTACATGGCTGAAAAAATTATATAATATAGCCTCGGATGGGTACAATATGAAATCGAGTGACTGCCAGCTCGAATCCGTTGCGTTTGTTAATAAAAAAATTGTTTATAGCGTTTTTTGAAATAAAGAACCGAGCAATCTCGTTATGCATGAAAATTTGTTAACATATAGTGAAAACATTGCTAAAAACGATTTCGAGTGACTGCCACTCGAAATCCGTTGTTAAGTCCTGACTGCCAATCAAAAATCGCGAAAAATCTTGTTGAAAATTCGGCTGATTTTAAAATGCAAGAACAAAACAAACAAAATTAATTGGTGGTATAAGAAAAATATTCGCGAGTGACTGCCATGTCAAAGCCGTTGTTTTCTACTGACTGCCACCCCCAAAGTCCGCGCCACATCGTCCGGGCCGTGCTGCATCGCTCTGTTCGCGCTGTATTTTTCAAAAAGGTCAAGGTAATTCTTGAAGTAACTTTCAACGAGGAATCCAGTGTTGACCTTGAGTTTAATCTTCAAGGTCGTTTGAAGGTCAACTTTGTTTTTTTAAGAGGGAACCCCTACTTTTGACAACGGCAATCGAAAGAGCGGGAAATTTTACGTTGAAAAATGTACTTAAGTCATGGGTCAAGGGTGATCTTGAAATCCAGCTGAAGGTTATTAGGCTTGAACCACGTATGGGGCGGATCTAATCTGTGCTGCTGCGGCTCAGGTTTTTACGAAAAATGTCGAGATAATTCTTGGAGTAACTTTTAACGAGGAATCCAGTGTTGATCTTTAATTTGACCTTGAGCTTAACCTCCAAGGTTATTTCAAGGCCAACTTTGTTTTTCGAATTTGGGTACCCCTACTATTGACAAGGGCAATCGAAAGAGCGGGAAATTTCGCGTCCAAACATGTACTCAGGTTATAGGTCAAGGACGACCTTGAACATCACCTCAAGCTCAAATGTTACTCCAATAATGACCTCGACGGTTTTCGTAAACACCTGAGCCTGATAACTGCGCCTAATAACCTTCAGCTGGAGTTCAAGGTCACCCTTGACCCATGACCTAAATACATTTTTGAACGTAAAATTTCCCGCTCTTCCGATTGCCGTTGTCAAAAGTAGGGGTTCCAAATGAAAAAACCAAGTTGGCCTTAAAATAACCTTGGAGGTTAAGCTCAAGGTCAAATTAAAGGTCAACACTGGATTCCTCGTCAAAAGTTACTCCAAGAATGATCTCGACATATTTCGTAAAAACCTGAGCCGCAGCAGTACAGATTGGACCCCCCCCCATACCTGGTTCAAGCCTAATAACCTTCAGCTGGAGATCAAGGTCACCCTTGACCCATGACCCAAGTACATTTTTCAACGTAAAAGTTCCCGCTCTTTCGATTGCCGTTGTCAAAAATAGGGGTTTCCACTTAAAAAAACAAAGTTGACCTAGAAATGACCTTGAAGATCGAACTCAAGGTCAAATTCAAGGTCACCACTGGATTCCTTGTTGAAAGTTACTTCAAGAATGACCTTGACCTTTTTGAAAAATACAGCGCGAACAGAGCGATGCAGCACGGTCCGGACGATGCGGCGCGGACTTTGGGGGCTGGCAGTCAGTAGAAAACAATGGCTTTGACATGGCAGTCACTCGGGAATATTTTTCTTATGCCACCAATTAATTTTTTTTGTTTTGTTCGTGCATTTTAAAATCAGCCGAATTTTCAACAAGATTTTTCGCGATTTTTGATTGGCAGTCAGGACTTAACAACGGATTTCGAGTGGCAGTCACTCGAAATCGTTTTTAGCAATGTTTTCACTATATGTTAACAAATTTTCATGCATAACGAGATTGGTCGGTTCTTTATTTCAAAAAACGCTATAAACAATTTTTTTATTAGCAAACGCAACGGATTCGATTTGGCAGTCACTCGATTTCATATTGTACCCATCCGAGGCTATATTATATAATTTTTTCAGCCATTTAAAAATCAGCCGGAAAAAATTTCACCAGCTCTTGGACTATATCCTAGAGTGGTTGACTCAGTCGTTCAAAATTTCAACAACTAATTTTTTCCGTGTATATTATGCGACCTAAGAACTACAAGTTAGATTACCTGAAATGTGGATCAAAAAGTTCGATTCCTCCATCCACATGGTGTCGTTATCAAAAGAAGTATAGGGACCTAGTGAGTAAAATAAAATTTGGTATGCTGCAAAAGAAATGTATTGTGTTTGAGAAACTTTTTTCCTCAAAGCTGCATTCTTTTATTTCAGGAGAAGGGAGCTACCTCTAAAGAAGTTCACCCAGTTCATATGAACCGACCATTTGTCCGCAAGTGAAAGAAAAAATACTGTTTCTTGCAACCAAGATATCACTTTATTTGGGAAAACAACTCCATCTTCATCAAAAGAAATTTCCCCACCCTCGTGAAAAGAAAGACCAACTTTAGATCACATTTAGACCAGTTTCAAACCACGTTTGGTCTTTTTCTGGTCTTTTACCTTTCAGCCTATACCTGCATCAATTTTAGGGCATTGAAATAGACACCACTCTCTCTGTTAAATATGGATAGCTGTCTGTATCAACAGACTAGCTATACCTAATAGTCCCAAAGAACCTGGGATGATTTATTATTATTTACGAGATCTAGAAGGCTTCAACCAGTTGCCGTTATATTTATTGAACTCTGTCCCTCTCTCCATCTCGCCATCTCTTTCTGTTATTATGGTTATGGTCCGGACTACTGACTCGTGATGACTCTAATAATGATGGGATTTTGGGGGTTCAAACTGCCGGGACAAGAATATACCTGCCTATACTGTGATCTAAAGTTGGTCTTTTTTTCACGAGGGCAGCAACCATCAATATATTACATACTGATGGCACAAAAGAGCAGGCAGAAATGGATATCTGCACGGCAAAAGTTGATTTCGTACAAAAGAAAAAATCAATTTTTCCGAGGAAAGTGGATTTCTTAGAAGAAGAATTGACTTCGCCAAATGCAGGCGCGGTAAATTATTTTCATTTCCTACTATATAATTAATTAATTATTCTTAAATTATTATGTCGTTACAAGGAGTTCAATTTTGATTTGAAACTTTAAATTTTTACTTATTCAATTTAAAATAACGATTAATTGTAATTCCTTCAAAGTTCAAATATTTTCAACGTTGAAAGTTTGAAGATGGAAATGTTTAGTTTTGAGCATTTTATAGTTTTGGAGTTTCGTTTAAAATAGTGCAACATTATATGTTGGATATTCTAAAATTTATTTATTCATTATCATTCTCTTCATTTTAAATTGCTTAATGGTAAATTTCAAAATAAAAACTATTTTTCCAATTTAATACAGTCTGCGAGAACGATAACCAAGCTAAAATAAAGATTAAATCATTGAAATTTGCACATTTTAATTTTCAACATATATTAAAGTGGCCCAATTTAACCAAAAACCAATGTCAATAAGAAAGTAAGTAATATAATTGATATAATAATATAAAATATGAATCAATATAATAATGTAAATAAGTAAATATTATAAAAGTGTAAATAATTATATTAATTAAAAAAATATTTGTTTTAATTGACTATTGATCTATTTCATGGGGGAAAAAATTTCGTTTGAATGAACAGTCTGTAATTAATAAATTCGAACAAATATTTGTTCAAGCCAAAAAATAGGGAAACAGAAAGAAGTAACGTTCCTTCGCTTAGTTAATATTTCACAGAATGATATGAATGTTAATTTGCAACATTGCAACATTTTGTATAGTTAAAAGATTCATATAGTACCTTAAATTTGTAATTGAGTGTCCGGATACAATAAGGGCACATAAAATTTTCTCGTGCGAAAACGAAGTCCCCTGGAGGCTTTCAGTAGAATTTTCGAATTTTGATTTTTAAAGGACATATCTGGCTGTGAAATTGTATTGCGCATCTTTTTTCTCCTAGAAAAAAAGTTGTAGCTTCTTTAGTTTACAAATTAAAGCCGAAAAACTGACTTTTTGAAAAAAATCAATTTTAATCCGTTTTTCACTTCAATACTTCAATACTTCAACGGCAATACCACGCTGGAAACACCAGTTCCCGTAAGATCACTGAAGTTAAGCAGCGTTGGGCGCGGTTAGTACTTGGATGGGTGACCGTCCGGGGAACACTGCGTGGTGTTGGCCCGTCGTGGGTGTGGTGGACCCACACTGGTAGTATTTATCCACCTAGAAACACTACCCGAATCGGGTAGTGAGGCAATGAACTTTCGAGTTCGAAATGCTATTCAATTTTATTTTTTTTCACTTCAACTCGTGCTCCGTTCGTCAGTTTTTCGATTTTTTTGATAAAATTTTCAGAAAATGCAATTTAGGGTATCGATTGACTAATAGAGTAAGAGGAATTCAAAAAAAAAATTCATGTAATTGTTATTAATTTTTTTATGATGCTCAGCGTGAATCGGACTTTTGGAACTTCCAGCGTTTCGTTTATCGAGGGAATTTTGAGCTTGGAAAAACTTCTCGCGACAAAAATGCGGAGAAAACTGTGATAAAGTTTTTGGGAAAGTTTCAGATCAAAATATTCAATAGTTTAGGAGTAGTTGTGATTTTAGCTTATGTCAGCGCTTGAGCTTTCGAGTGTACTATAGCACTCTGGGGCTTGCCGCCGTGACACGTTCTCGCGCTTGTGAGTTTTTGCTTTCAATACGATATTAATTACATTTTTTAGTGAATAACAATTCAGTGAAAGTAAGGTAATAAAACACTCATGAATTTTATTAAGTTTTTAATGTATGTTTGCGGTTTATTTAGATTTAACTGTGAGATAGATACCCTAATATACACCTAATGTTTACGCTTGCATTCGGTTTAACAACCCTATGCACACGCTAAATTTTTTTTTCTTCATCCATTTTTTATGAACTTACTTTCATTGAATTGCTATTCACTGATAAATTTAATAAAAATCGTATTGTAAGCAAAAACTTACCAACGCGAGAACATGTCACGGCGGCTAGCCCCAGAGTGCTATAGTACACTCGAAAGCTCAAGCGCTGACATAAACTAAAATCACAACTACTCCTAAACTACTGAATATTTTGATCTGAAACTTTCCCAAAAACTTTATCACAGTTTTCTCCGCACTTTCGTCGCGAGAAGTTTTTCCTTGCTCAAAGTTCCCTCGATAAACGAAACGCTGGAAGTTACAAAAGTCCGCCTCACGCTGAGCATCAGAAAAAAATTAATAACAATTACACCAAATTTTTTTGTTTAATTGCTCTCCCTCTATCAGTTAATCAATACCCTAAAGTGCATTTTCTGAAAATTTTATCAAAAAATTCGAAAAACTGACGAACGCAACGCGAGTTGAAGAGAAAAGCGGATTAAAATTGATTTTCTTCAAAAAGTCAGTTTTTCGGCTTTAATTTGTAAACCAAAAAAGCTACAACTTTTTATCTGGAGGAAAAAAGGTGCGCAATTAAATTTCACATCCAGATATGTCTTTTAAAAATCTAAATTCGAAAATTTTGTTGAAAGCCTCCAGGGGACTTCGTTTTCGCACGAGAAAATTGTATGTGCCCTTATTGCATCCGGACACTCAATTGCTGAAAATAAGACTTAATATCAATAAAAATAGGGAGTGTACCTTGTGCTATAGGGTAAAATTATATACATTAGATGTAAAACTGACAGTAGAATTAAAATAATACAAGCATAAAAGTCCAATTTTTTAGCTTTTTTTTTTGCTTGTATCATTTTTACGTTTAATGTATATGATTTTACCCTATTTTCCGAGGCAAATCTCCTATTCTTATTAATATGAAGCCTTATTTTCAGGAATTAAAAATTTAATGAAGTGAGTAAAATTGATTGAAAGTGACTAATGTTCATTAATAATCTGACTAATGTTCTTTTGAGTTCAAAATAATTATATTTATATTTATAAGAATTCCAGGTGAATTTGAATGAATTCAGGATGAACTCATGAGAAGTCAGAGCGAATTCAAAAAAATTCAAGTTAATTTGAGTGAATTCAACCAAATTAAAAAAAAATCAAAAAATTTCCATTGAATTGTGTAAACTGGGGGTAAACAGAGTTCAGGGCGAATTCAACAGAATTTAAGGAAATTGAAAGAATTCAAAAAATAAATCAATGAATTAAACAAAATTCGAGGGAATTTAGAAGAATTTAAGGGAAATGAGAAGAACTTGATGAAATTCATAACAATTCAAGGTGAAATTGCAAAAAATTTAAGTTAATTGAAAACAATTCCAAAATATGAACGAACTTCATCGAATTCATTAAGTTTGAAGTGAATTTAGAAAAATGCAAGTCATTCAAAAGCATTTGATGAAATACATAAGAATTCAAAGTGAGTTTAAAAGACTTCAGAGTGAATTACAAAAAAATATATTGCATTGAGTAGAATTGAGCGAACTTTCAGAAATTCAAATGAATTCGAATGAATTCAAGGTAAATTAAAAAATTCAAGAGAATTCCAAAGTGTTCAATAGAATGCAAAGAAATTTAGGATGAATTAACAAGAATTCACGGTGAATTCCACATGAATTAAAATGAATTGCAAACAAATCCAAAATATTCCATTGATTTCAGTAAAACTGGAGTAAATTTGGATTAGGAGTTAGATTAGAGTGAATCCAAGATGAATTTAAAGGACTTCAGGGTGTATTTAAAATAACCTAAGTGAATGCGACAACAATTTTAAAATAAAAAATCAACAGAATTTAGATAAATGAGGGTGAATACAAATCTTATAAAGTTCAAAAGAGTTCAAGGTGATTTTTGAAGTCTTCAGGCTGAATTAAAAAATTGAAAATCCAAAACATATCCATGGAATTCAGTGGATTTCTAGGGGATTCCAAAGAATTCAGGGTAAATTTACAAGAATTCCACGTGATTCAATATAATTCGAAGGAATTGAATCAAAAAAATACAAGAAAATTCAGAAATAGGTATAGATCTGAATTCAATAGTGGATAACCCTTGGGCAAACCCAAAGTAAAACTAGACCTGGGTAAGCTAAACAAACAATTCAAAGTATGTATTAAAGAAAATTTTAAATTATATTGTAATGAAATTACAAATTTTCATATTCTAAGCCCGGATACTTAATATCTTCAAAGAATGTTATGTGTTTCATAAAATTTAGGGCTTATTCCTCAATAAATAACCAATTCTTTCCAGAGGTGAAAGAATTTTCAAGTCATAAATTTGTAATTTTTTTTTAATCGGAAGCTAAGAAAATTCATTTTCAGATATAAAATGGCCCAGCGGAACCTCTAAACAGTTTTTTAGATATAAAAATAAAAATTTATAGCAATATTTTTGCACTAAAAGGAAGAGGGGGTAGCGATTTCAAAATTCAAATTTTTATGGGGCACCTTATTTTAGGTAGCAACCCTTTTTAAACATAGGTCGATGATAATTGAAGAATATAAATAAAGTTGAATTTATCGCCTTAGTTTATTCAATTTGAAAAGTTCTTCTAAATCATTATCCATACAGTATTTGAAAAAAATTCACAATCGCCTCCTCCGAAAATTTTTCTGGAACCGCCCTTGAAATGCCGCATCCAAAACGGCGAACAGGATCGGATATAAAATGGAGCACACTGGGATATAAAATGTTTTTGAGGATTGAGGGCCTGCAGCCGCTTGGGTTTGAACGACGTCCCCCCCCCCACTCCTCGAAAAATGTTTCATATCCCGTTCGGCGATGCGGCGGTTCAATAATGCGGTTTGTTTGAAACTCATTTTAAATAATACTGGTCGCTGTTTTAAATCTGTTATTTTTAATTTGGAGTTTTATATACAATATTTGGCATTTGTGATTCAGAAAACCCCGAAAAAATGAGTTTGATATAACTCGACTATTTTAAAAACGAATGTAAGTTGATTTAGAACCAATCTATTCAAATTATTCTATTTTTCTAATAGAAAAATGTAACAACAATCCAAACAATCACAAATTTCTAAAGATTGCTGAATTCAACACAAATTTTTTATACAATATTTTAATAAAATTCCCTAATAGCACGGAACGTTCCGGGAACGTTCCGCGGGCACCTTCGGAACGTTCTAGGAACGTGATAACAATCGTGCGAGGCACGTTACCCGCACGGCATGCGAGGCATATGCGCTGCACTGTGTAAAGGGCACGCACGTGCGAGGCATATGAGTCGCACTTCGTGATAAGCATGATTTGCGGCGCACGTGCGTCGCACTTCGTGAGATGCATTTTTTATAGCATGAATACATAAGTAAGAAGCGTAGTTTTCAATATTAATAATCATTATTACTATAATTTCAACTAGAATTATTGTGAAAATGGTTCATTCATAAAAATTGAAACATTTCCAATTAGATCGGAAGCATAAATTAGGAAATTTGTATTATTAACATTATTGAATGCATTTGTAAAATTGTTTGATGCGCAGTGTATTTTATTCATTTTGAAACTATAATGCGCACGTGTATCACACGCTATTTTTTGCAACGCCCGTCCAAAAAAGTTGTTTTAAGAGGAGGTAACGAAAAACACTAATTTTATATTGCAAAGAGTGAAGTAAAGAAATTTTGTTGAAAAAAAATGTTGAAATCAAAAATGTTCAAAAAAATAATTTTGAAGAAAAAATGTTTGAAATAAAAATTTGTTGAAGAAAAGATTTTTGTGAAAAAAAATGTTGATAAAAAAATTTGAAAAAAATGTGTTAAAAAAAATTATTGAAAAACAAATTATTCAAAAAAAATGTTGGCGCCTATGCTCTTTTGCCGCGGGCAATCATTAAGAGATTTGTTTGAGTTGAATCTAAATTTATTTCAAGAAGATACCAACGCCAGTGTACAAAGTTACCTATGCCAGTGTCTAAAGTACCTTATTTCGAAAGTGCCCATGCGCAGCTTTTTCACCAGTGCCTAAAGTAAGCCATCTTCAAACTGCGCATTCATGAAAATTGTTCGCACACAGTCTGCTCAAATAAGTTCCTTTAGGCACAATTTAGAAGTATGAAAACGTCAAGCCAATTTTTGATGTGGGTATTGCAAAAAATAATTAAAAAAATTATTACACCAAGTAACATTCTTACATCGCAGTGTAATAATTTTTATAATAAGAATATTACGGAATTTATTATTTTTCAACTTTAAATATTTTTTATTTGCGGAACTTCAATTTGTAGTTTGAATTTCATGTTTTGTATTGTATAAAGTTTAGAATCAAATTGGTAAGGAATTTAAAAAATGCACCTTTAATTTTCAATGGACTTACATGCATTTTTACTATTTCCAAGAGGAATGAAGAAAGCTGTATTTAAAACCCGCGCCCTGTCGTTGAATAATACATATGGCGTAGCAGCCTTTGTCGATCCAACGGAAATGCCTGACGCGCCACGAGTGTCTCCGCGACTTCTATGGCGTCTTCTCGTCCCGCGGTCTTGTCTGGGCGTTTTGCTTCGTTTGAAATCATTTCTCGAGTGTTCTCAACGGTTTTCATTTTCTCTGTGTTTTCATCGTTTCACGCGTAGTACGCTGTCGAGGCACGCGGTAACCTGCAAAATCCGCGGTCTTGCTTGTCTTGCTTCCCGCATGCACCCATTCCGTTGGCGGTTTTATGTGGTGACTTTAGTGGATTTCGTGATTTGAATGCACGTGAATAGTGTTTATTTTGTTTATTTGCTATAGCCCATTCATTTAATTAGGGACGTCGACACTTTAAAGTGTCCAGATCAGAAGAATGTGTATGATAACCTTTCAGTCCCAAAGATATAAGTTGGAAAAATTAATTTCCAGGACATGTTGTATCTAAACAATCACATTGTTCGAATTTAAATAAAAGCTTTGTATAAAATTAATTTGTTTTCAATTTTACTAGTAACAGTATCATTTAAATATATGAATTATCCTTTACAATGCAATCGAATTTCGCCCGCACGCGTGCGAGCGATATGAACCTCAATTGAGGACGCACCTGCGTGATCAGGTGGGCGCATGTCATGCGGGTTTATCCGCACGCGTGCCCCCACCATGCGCGCACCATGCGTACATTTTGTTATCGGGGGTGTAAAATGTCCACCCTTGAGAACGTTCCATTATTGTTATTTTCAACAACAATTATCTCTTAAACCGTAAGAGATAGGTAAGAAGGGTTGTCATTTTTGAGTTTGGAGTACCGCATATAGTACACTATAATATGATATCCGTAACATAAATTGACATCGATGTTGACCTATCACTTACGGTTTACGCGTTATTTATTGATAATAATAACAATAATGTTAATTTATGTTCCGAAAGTTCCAGCGGAACGTTCCAGTAACGTTCCGTGCTATAAGAGTTAGAAGAATGTAGTTTGGAAGTCTATTTCTGATTTGTGATTTTTTTGTGTTCTATTTTAGTAAATGAAAATATTCATAAGGAAGTAGAATTCATTTCGATCTTTGATGAAATTAAAAAAGTTGTTTTGTCGCCATATTGGATCCGCCATTTTCATTTGTATTTTTGATGCGATATTTGGCATTTGGGAGACAAAAAATTCCTAAGTAATGAGTTTCATACAAATCAGGTGATTTTTTTACTTTAGGCCAGTCTATTATCCAAACTTCTCTCCCATTGTGGAACTTTGCGTTAGTCGTGGACATTTCATCGTGCTGAATGTTGGATCCGAATTTTTTTCTTGTGAACCACGCAGTGGCATAGCGAGGATTTCCTAAAGGGAGGGGTTCGAAAGGCTAAACAAAAAGTACGTTACTACTTACAGGGAAACTAGGATAATTTAGGCCATAAAATTTATGAATGTCATATCTATCATCCTTGCCGGAAAAATTGTTTTATAACTATGAAAATGCTACATTGTTACGCACATGCGTTAGACTTTCCTAACATATTTTCAATCATCCATTAATTAAGACTATATTAGAGCCCGTGTTGAAACCATCTTATACAATCTCATAAAAAAACCCATAATTTGATTTAACCAGGTATTTGCACCAGAAATTTCTTATATAATCTCTTAAGTATCTAAATAAAATTTTCAGATGATAATTTTTCCGATTGTACAAGGATTTATCAGACAACATTTTTTTTTTCTAAAGTTTTCTCATAAGACGAATATTTTATTAGACTGTACTTGATTTTTTGTTCTTTTATAAGAATTTATAAGTGTATTATATTATACTTCATCTTACTTGATTTTATAAAGTCAATTCAATTAATTTCCACAAGATATTTTACCAGTTATTTAGAGTACATATTACTAATTTTTTATAATATTCGAAGAGTTTTTCTGTATCATTCAAACAATATTTTTTTAAATTTTGTAGGTTTTTTCTGAAATATATTTGCTTAACATATTTCAGGGATTTTTATTGGTACAATATTATATACTATTGTATCTGTTTTTTGAATGTTTATTAGTATGATTCACGAACGAGATCTTACCTGATATTGACAGTCAATAATACTGAAATTTTTTGTATATATATATATTTTTTTAATAATTATATTTTTCAAGATTTTATAAGTATTTTCAAATTAAAAAAAATTCTTTCATATTAATCAACATAATACTATTCTTTAAGATTTTGTAGGTTTTTTTCTGAAATATTTTTGCTTAACATATTTTAGGGATTTTTGTTGGTGCAATATTATATACGATTTTATCTGGTTTTTTTTTTAAGTATATTAGTTTGATTCACGAAAGAGATCTTACTTGACATTTGCAATGAATAATACTGGAATTTTTAGTATATATATATTTTTAAATAATTAACTTCTTTTTTACATGACAAATTTTATTGGCAGGAATCATGTAATATTTACAATATAAATATAACATTTTTATAAAAATAAAAAGAATTCATATAAAAAGCGGGATTTGCATATTCGCAGCTAATAAACCAATGAATAAATAAAAAAATTAACAACAAAATCGTTGAAACTTTAAGGAAGCCTTATCCAGCCTTTCTAACAAAATTTCCTATAAAATTATTACTTCGACATTTTTTTCAGGAAATAGTTGCATTTCCACTCATATAGTCGCTATTTTGAATCCGCCATTTTGGAAAAATGAACGTCTTTTCATAAATTTGAATTCAGCGATCTCGAAAGCCTATAAAATGAGTACTCTTACGTATTTTTTGGAAAATAGTTGAATTTCCATACACGTAGTCGCTATTTTGAATCCGCCATTAGAGAAAAATGGAAATTTGATGATAACTCAGCGACCTCAAAAACCCGACTTTATAGATCTTTTTATACGTACTTTTATTACCAAAATGTATACTCAAAGACGATTTTCAAAACGAAATTTTTTTTCTTAAATTTGAGCGGTCATATTGAATTTATTGTAGAAATATATATAAATATACAAGAACAATTCCGAAAATTTGATGCCGGATTCAGAAAGAGCAACTGTTTTTACATCGAAAACCATTACAATATTTTTTATTTTCATCGATTTCATTTGTTTTCTATGACCGAAAAACCAATCGACTGTGAAATGGTCGTTTGGGACTTCATGGGTTAAACCACGGAGTGTTAAACTAATAAATTTCAGTTGTAGTAGTAAAAATGAATTTATTTTGTTTTACATAAAAAGAAGAAAAAAATAAAGCTATTGATGGATATACTATTAAAACACTATCACTATATTTTATAAAAAAAGGCTGTATCTAGTCGTCCCGAAAAATTAGGGGGTTGGACCAATATTATTTATGTGGCTAGTTACAGGGTTGCCTTCCTGTCTCCACGAGACCTTGGAAAAGGAGTAGCTGTTTCACCAACATTATTTCTATGGCCAGTCACAGGGGTGCCTTCTCACCCCCACACAAAAATTCGGGACGACTAGCCAAGCTTATGAAAAATATTGCACTCGTCATCCCGAATTTCGGGACGACGAGACACTGCGATAACAAAAACACGTTGAATCGAGTAAAACTCAATTCTCATAAAAATCAGGATAACACTTGCAAAATATTCCAGCTGTTAGTATACTTTTGTTTGATAGAATCAGGCAAATTTACATTTTTTGATTGTGATATAAAACCTTAAAATATGCTAGTATTAACTTGTGAATTCAAGTTATATGTTCATCGTATACTAAAAAAGATGAAAGACCAAATTTAAAAAGCAAAGTATATTAATTATTAAAATCTGGCACAATCGTGTAAAACTAAACTCTCATAAAATGCATAATGATACTGATAAAATGTTTTACGATGTGTAAGTTTATTTTGGTAAAATCAGACAAATTGATGATATCAATGTGTGATTAAAAAACCACAATTCATGTTAAATTTTATTTGTATACAAGAAACAAAAGTTATATTTTTTTGAAAAACAGCCGCACTGATCCAAAATCTTACTAATAATAATCGTGTGAAATCTTTTTAAAAAAACTGTCGTGTAAGGCCGGTTAAAACTAATCAAGTTTAATTTTAGATGTAAAGTTTAGTTTAAGATATCACAATGTATTATTTTTTAGGTTCGTGAAGGGAGTAAAATTAATGAGGCTATTTCACAATATAAGATCTTTTAACATGATAGGATTCTCTGCATATTTAAGTGAAATTTTTTCACGTAAAAAAGGAGTAAAGATGAAAACTATTGATGGGTATACTATTAAAAACACTATCACTATATTCTTAAAAAAATATCGTTAAATCGTGTCTAACTCAATTCCCATAAAAATTAAGATAATCCTGGTAAAATATTCCAACTGTTATTATATTTTTTGTCTTGATAAAGGCAGGCAAAATTATATTTTTAGATTGTGATATAAAACCTTAAAATATGCTAGTATTAACTTGTGAATTTAAGTGATATGTTCATCGTATACTAAAAAAGATGAAAGACCAAATTTAAAAAGCAAAGTATATTACTTATTAAAATCTGGCACAATCGTGTAAAACTAAACTCTCATAAAATGCATAATGATACTGATAAAATTTTTTACGATGTGTAAGTTTATTTTGGTAAAATCAGACAAATTGATGATATCAATGTGTGATTAAAAAACCACAATTCATGTTAAATTTTATTTGTATACAAGAAACAAAAGTTATATTTTTTTGAAAAACAGCCGCACTGATCCAAAATCTTACTAATAATAATCGTGTGAAATCTTTTTAAAAAAACTGTCGTGTAAGGCCGGTTAAAACTAATCGAGTTTAATTTTAGATGTAATGTTTAGTTTAAGATATCACAATGTATTATTTTTTAGGTTCCTGAAGGGAGTAAAATTAATGAGGCTATTTCACAATATAAGATCTTTTAACATGATAGGATTCTCTGCATATTTAAGTGAAATTTTTTCACGTAAAAAAGGAGTAAAGATGAAAACTATTGATGGGTATACTGTTAAAAACACTATCACTATATTCTTAAAAAAATATCGTTAAATCGTGTATAACTCAATTCCCATAAAAATTAGGATAAAAGTGGTAAAATATTCTAACTGTTATTATATTTTTAGATTGTGATATAAAACCTTAAAATATGCTAGTATTAACTTGGGAATTCAATATGAAAAGAAATTCCTAGATGTAAATATTCTTGATTTAACGTCTGGGAATAACAATTTAGAATTTTTAAGGAAAAACCCTATTTAATCGACTTCGTCCAAACCATTTATTCGGAATTATTTGTACATAAAAATGACGTTTCGGCATCAGACCGATTCCCTCATCAGATTATCTATTATGAATATGAATAATTAGTAATATGTTATGCAACAAAATATAGATAGATAAACGTTTATTTTTCAGCCTGCTGGCCTTAAAAAATTGACTTGCTTACACATCCATTTTTTACAGAATTTTCTTAAAACCTTAAAACCCTTAAAAACTAACGTCCATCCATTCCTTATTTCTAATCCGCACGCTCTTACCGCCTTGCCTTCCTCGCTTCGCCTCGCTCGCATGTTCCTACTTTTTCGCATTGCCTCGCTTGCCAACCTCTGTTTTCGCAGTTAATACCTACTACTTATCTACTATTTACAATATTTACATCTTACTTATATCTACTTTCTCTCCTATTTACAATCTTTCCTTCTCCACTCCTCTTCCTCCTTCCTTCTCTTCATCACCATCTTACCCAACACTCCCTTCACCCATGCTACTGCCCTTTTTTCCCCCTTTTCATGCAACAATGCCTCCATGCTTATCTCACTTCTTTCCACCTCCAAGCACTCCTCCAACCAGTGCTCCACTCTTGCATCCCCCTTTCCACACAGTTCACACATCCTCTTCTCCCGAGAGAACCAGAACCTATTGAAACCCTCCATACACCCACACCTCATCCTCGCTATAAGCTCCTGACTTCCTTTCTCTCCTTTCTCACATAAATATTGCGCTCTTAACCTTGGCATAATCCACACATAGTTCCCGTTAAATCTTCACTTCCTTATTCTCCCTTCCCCTTCTGTCTTCTCTCTCTCCATGCCGTTTTGCTTAACCAAGTCATAAACCTTCCTTCCTTCCTCGTGCATCCTTCTCACTTCATCCATCCGCAGTCCATTCATTCTAAAGTACCTTTCCCTCTCAGCCTCTATCTTCCCACCCCCTCCCCTGTTCTTCTTCTCCCACCAACAGTCCCTAGCCAGCCTACTTCCCCCTTCTTCCAAAAATTTCTCCTCATATTTACACGCCCGGCTCCCTGCCAGAATGCCTACACTCGTTCTCCCCGTCTCCCTCCTGACAATATAATTAGGCGTGTTCCTTGCCAACCCCAGTGCAACAAAATATATAAAACATAAATAACAGGATAGTAAATTATAATACCTTTAACAGTTCGCAGATAGTCAGTTCATATTTTGGAACATAAACGGATAGATGAAATCGAAAAATTCTTTTCAAAAAAGTGTATTAAGATAGTCATTCTCAATATAACTATGATGCTCATTTCTTTAAATAATTAGTATCTGAAATATAAATTTATATGAAAATGCGATTAGATACGTATTTGTGAGAAAAGATGCTAAGTTAGTAAGTCTATAAATAAGTTACTGATAAATTGTAAATTTACCTAAGTGATGACAAAGTATGTAGAATTTGATGCGTATGTTGATTATTCGAAGTTAAAATTTTTTTTATATACCCAGATAACAATTGTGTACGCACGATGCGCGCATTGTGCGAGTATTCGTGCGGGTTATCCCGCACGTCGTGCACGCATATGATCACACAGCTGCGACATCAATTGATGCACACATGGGTCGCACGTCGTGCAGTCATAACGCGTGCGGGCAGATTGCACGCACGAAGTGCAGGTTTAATGGGAGGGTTAATAAATAATTTATTTAATCGTTTTTAAATGTAAAATAACAAGTGGTAAATGTATTTTATGTCGTTTATTATGTTATTAAAGTCGTGCTACACATGAATCTATTTTAGAGTGAAAATTGTACCTTTCATATTAATTAATTCATACAGCAAATATAAGATTCACAAAAAAGTAGTAAGCACCTAATATATGAAGATAAAAATCTCATTTTCTTCATATTAAATACAGGACTTAAAAATACTTTAATGTAACTTTAAGAATCGTAATACATAATTAATAATTTTACCAACATTTGTGAGCATGGAAAAAAGTTCAAAAAATCTGAAATATGCTCAAAAATCAACTACAGCTAAGTTTTCAAAGATCAATCCAACCATTCTAAACTTGAATTAATAATGAAAATAAGTTTTTATTAGACGATACTAAGGAGAAATGAGTATTTTTATATGAAACAACTATGATGTCTATTGAAATGCTACGCAACATTCTCAAGCGAAAAAGTATGAGGTTATGATTACGCATTTAGATAGTGCATACAATTTTTTATGTGTACATACCGCTAACGCAGCACGATGCAAAAGCTCTTATAAAAATCTACAATAACTTCAAATCCAAGAATTCAATTATGGATTAGATTGTGGCATATTTCATGAAATGGATAAAACTAGACACAATAAAAGACGCCGGGAGCAGGAACGAAACAATGACTTCTTCTTTGCAAATGGAGGAAAAATGACACATTACGCACTAGTCAAGCGAGCGTTTAGCGATTGTATTTACGACGCGTATCGTTTATATACATCAACGATGTGGCGGTTCAATAATTAGTTTTTTTTATATATTGTTAATATTAAGATAATTTTTAATTTTTTATCATATCAAGTGGGTTCCTGTCACCACTACGCAGCGCGTCCTCGGGTTGCGGATAGAGGAACGGCCCGTTAGGCTGAACAGCCCCTCAGGTTAGCTGCGAATACAAGAATAAGCAGCCGCGGACAGCCGATAGGAACCAGTCGTGGGTGTGGTGAGCCCAGCCTAAGATGTTGGCCTAGCACTGGTAGAAAACACGATGACCATGGCTTGGGAGGACCCACCCATTCACGTTCATACGCAATGAGTGGGTCCTGGCAGGCCGAGGTGCAGCGTGTATCCACCTAGAAACGCTACCCGAACCAAAACTAAAAATCTTGTAAGGGAAAAATCCTGCTACCCATTGGACACCGCAGCGATGACACTGCCCGCAAGGGATGTGTGGAATGATTCGCCTGTATAGGGCCAAAGGGGTACTGATGCCAGTATAGGCGCGCTGCCTTGCAGGGGGACGTTAGGATACGAGGATGAAACTGTAATGTGTCTGACGACAAGTTGACATAGTCCTTGTCAGAGTCGGAAAGCTCCCATACTTAGACCTAGGGAGGTATGGGGGTTATCACTCCTAGGACAGTGGACTCACCTACGATCGGAATAGGATCCTAACGTGCGGATTATCTTGAAACTACCATGGCTAACTTGCAAAAACAAAAAACTACAGTTAAAGATCTAAGGGTGGGAACTCTAAACGCGCGTAGTCTATATACTGGCGGATTTAGCGAACTCATTGAGATAGCAAATGAATACAGAACTGACTTAATAGCACTTCAAGAAACCTGCTGGCCGGGAGATTTCGGGTCAATTTCTAAGGATAACTATACTTTTCACTTTGGGGGAGGTAAGGGGCGCACACTGGGGACCGGTTTTCTTATTAATAAACGAATCTCGCAAGCGGTTATCGACATGCAATTCATTAACGATCGGTTATCATACATTGTACTGAAGGGTATTTTCAACAAACAGGTATTAATCAATGTGCACTGCCCCACCGAGGACAAAGACGAAGACACTAAGGATCTCTTTTACGAAACAATCGAGCAGGTTTTTGACAAGTTCTCAACTTTTGACACAAAAATAGTATTGGGAGATTTCAACGCGAAAATTGGAAAAGAACCGATGTATAGGCCTACAATAGGATCAGAAAGTTTGCATGACGTCAGTAACGACAATGGAACTAGAGTAATAAACTTTGCAGCTTCAAAGAACCTCGTTGTCAAAAGCACATATTTCAAGCATAAAAATATACATAAGGCCACCTGGAGATCACCAGATGGTAACACTCACAATCAGATTGATCACGTTCTAATTGACAGAAGACGTCATACAAACATTCTCGATATAAGATCGTATAGGGGAGCGGATTTAAATTCAGACCATTTTCTCGTGATAGTAAAAATAAGATCTAGGCTAGCGATAACTAAGAAAACAAGCCGCACAGAGCCAACAGTTCGTTTCAATATAGATAAGTTCAAAACAGCAACAGAAACATTAAATTATCAAGTTGAAATTTCTAGTAGATTTGACGCTCTCCAAGAACAGGGAGACGATAACAGTAATTACGAAGAGGATCCGGAAACCCTGTGGAGCAATATAAAAAAGGCGGTAAAGACAGCCGCGAAGCTTACGATAGGTTTAAAGAAAGTAACAAAAAGCAAACCATGGTTTGACGAAGAGTGCAAACTCTGGTTTGAAAAACGTCGGAAGGCCAGACTAAGTAGTTTACAAAATAAGTGCGATCAAACATATAAGAAGTATCTCGAGATTAGTAAAAGTACAAGAAGGCTTTATAGATCCAAGAAAAGGGAGTGGGAAAAGAATAAAATACTAGCAATAGAAACGCATAATAAACAGAATAACCCGCGCGAGATGTACAGGGGAATCAATTTTATAAGGAAAGGCTTTCAAAGTAGAACGGAAGTAATGAGGGACGAAAATGGCAATCTAGTAGCCGATGAGACAGAGAGACTGAATTTATGGAAAGACTATTTCGAGAAACTATTAAATGTACGCGAAGCCCCCGTTGAAGGTAATCTCGGCGAAATCCACACTGCTGATCTATTAATTGATGATCCTGCGTATATAGAAATAGAAATGGCTGTAAAGAAGTTGAAAAATAACAAAGCCGCGGGCATTGACGACCTACCGTCAGAACTGATAAAAAATGGAGGCCCTCGCCTCACAAGACAAATTTTTAAATTAATACGCGCAGTTTGGAAAACAGAACGCATACCTGAAGAATGGAATACCTCTATTGTTATTCCTATCTTTAAAAAAGGCGATAAAATGAACTGTAGCAATTATCGGGGAATTTCACTTGTGTCGTCGTGTTATAAGATCCTGTCCAATGTAATCTTAGGTAGGCTAACTCCTCTCGCCGAGGAAATCATTGGGGATTACCAGTGTGGATTCCGCCGAAACCGATCTACAAGCGATCAAATGTTCACAATTAGACAACTGCTAGAAAAAAAATGGGAATTTAATGAAGCAGTGCATCAGCTATTTATCGATTTTAAAAAAGCTTACGACTCTATTATTCGCGCGCGAATGTACTGGATCCTAGAGTTATTGGGTGTGCCAAGAAAATTAGTTAGACTTATCGAAATTTGCTTAAGCGGCAGTAGGGGAAGAATACGCGTAAACGGAAGGTTATCTGAAGAGTTTTCGATCCGCGATGGGCTGAAACAGGGCGATGCACTTTCGTGCGTCCTTTTTAACTTAGTTTTAGAATACGTGGTTAGGCAAGTGCAGGCGAATCCGACCGGTGCTACCCTCAATGGGGTAATACAAATTCTTGGATATGCGGATGATCTCGACATACTAGGGGATGATAAAGAAACGGTAGCTAAAAATGCAGAAATCTTGATCACAAAAGCCAAAGATATTGGCTTGGAGGTTAGCGAAACGAAAACAAAATATATGACCGTCGTCAGATCTGAACAAAGTAGTCAAGACGGGGATCTAGCAGCCGGAAATATGAAATTCGAAAGGGTTAGCGAGTTTAAATACCTCGGGTCAATTATAACTAGCGAAAATAAGATTAAAACGGAAATCAACGCGCGACTGCACGCTGGCAATGGGTGCTATTATGCAGCAAACACACTATTAAAATCGCGATTGCTATCTAGAAATATAAAAGTAAGAATCTACAAAACAATAATAATGCCGGTCGTCATGTACGGGTGCGAAACGTGGGCGCTGACAAAAGGAGAGGAGAATAGGTTTAGAGTTTTTGAGAATAAAGTACTTAGAAAAATCTATGGTCCAAAAAGGGACGAAGAGACCGGCGAATGGAGAAAACTGCATAATGATGAGCTGCATGCTCTCTACGGGTCAGCAAATATTAATAGAGTAATGAAAGCGCGTAAACTAAGATGGGCGGGGCATGTAGCAAGAATGGGAAATGAAAGAACAGTGGCGCAAGTTTTAAGAGGGAGACCGATTGGTAAGAGACCCTTAGGCAGACCGAGAAACAGATGGGAGAAAAATGTAAGGGATGATTTAAAAGAACTAGGACATGATTACTTAAACTGGATGGAGGATGCACAGGATAGAGATGTGTGGCGGTTTCGGGTAGATGAGGCAATGAACTTTCGAGTTCGAACTGCTAATCTATAATAATAATAATAATCAAATTTACGTAAATTTACGTCATCCCCGGCCATCAAGGTGCCTACACTATGTGCGTCGCATAATATCAACACTGCGTGACAGTGTAATGGGACGCATTCTGCTCGCACTCTGGTGCCCACCACTTGAACGAGGCACGTCTTGGTAAAATTAATGAATTTCTAATGAATCATGCCTCGCATGATGTGCGGGTTACATGCGTCGCACGATTGTTATCTGGGATGTAAAGTAGCAATTATACCAAAAATTTCATTTTTTTTTATTTACTCGATTTCTAAATTCAAATTGACAAAAGGCTAATTGAAATCATTTTTATATTATTTGTATAGACGATTAAAGTTGGACATTATAGTTTTAAAATAAATAAAATGCATATTGTACGTTGAAACTATACAACCATGCAATCAATAATTCTTACTAATTTCCTAATTTATTCTTATTATAAAATCAGGAATGTTTTTATTTTTGTAAATAAACAATTTTCACAATATCAATTAATTCAATCTTTAATTATAATAATTATCAATACTTAAAAAAAGTGTATGACAATAATAATAGTTTACTATACTACTATTATCAAAAAATGTGCTTATTACTTATATATCATGTATATAATGACCCTCACAAAGTGCGACACACATGCGCCGCACACCGTGCCTATCACAAAGTGCGTCGCATATGCCTCGCACGTACGTGCCCCTCTCAAAGTGCGACCCATATGCCTCGCACCCAGCACGCACCGCGTGCCCCGCATGCCGTGCGAGTAACGTGCCCCGCACGTTTGCTATCTGGGATAGTTATGTTGAAAAATTAAAAATCGAAAATTAAATTTATAGGGGTGACGGAGTGTGCTCCCTCGTCTCCGTCTTAAGGTATGAGGATTTGTTATATTGAGAAAATCATCTGAATAATGATGCCTTGGAGCATGTGCAGTAAACTTTCTAAAGGTCATAGGCGTAAGTAATAGCAATACTATACAGTAAAAATTAGTGATTGGTTAATAATAAATGAACAATCAAAAAGTATGAAAATCGGAGTTGTATATAAATTAACAGATGAACGTAATAAAAAATCAGACCCGTAGAGAAGTGGACTTAACATAGTGAATCTAAGATCATGTTGTATGATTCGTTGAAAAAGCCTAAATCAGTTACTTTGTTGAGACAGTTTTCGCCTTCCTTTTTAATGAAAACCACTTCAGCAAAGGCACGTTTATAATAATTAGGTTCAATGTGTAGGATTTCAACACCATTCCAATTAATGGCACTTGGATGTCTATTATGATATTGAACCAAATGTTTAACTATAACTTTATGATTTTTTTCCACATGGTTGATGTTATTTTTATGTTCCTTTATTCTTATGCGTAAGGGACGTTTCATTTGTCCTACATAAGTCCTGCCGCAGTTACACGTGGCTTTATAAACTACGTTACATTGATCTAGAGTATCTAATTTGTCTTTACCTAATTTTATAAATTTATTTAACTTGGATTCAACTCTAAAAACAGTTTTTATTTTAAATTTATTTAGTAGCCTTTTGAAATTTTGTGAAATTGTCTCCAAGGAAGGAATGGAGATGATTTCTTGTTTAACATCAATAATACCATCAACATTTGGGTTGTAATTAGAAATCTGGTTTTTCTTTAACCTTCATGCGTTCGCGCCAACTTGAGTCACACGGGCGATCGCGCGGACGGTCGGTTGACCGTCCAGGTTTGTTCATGTTTATCATGCTGTTTTCTCTACTTTTCGTCCCATGAAAGCAAATAAACTTTGATACAACTCGGCAAACACCTTTCCAAGCAAAATCCTTTATTAAGACAGCACGACAAAAATTCCCATCGGCATTCATAGGACTGTCAGTAGACCACCAATGTGACAAAAAAAATTCACCTCGGCGTTCGCAAGAGAGTCACCAGATCTCCAATGTGACGAAAAAAATGCCTCTTGGCGTTTGTACGACTGTTTAAACACCGGCAATGTGCCGAAAAAAATTCCCGTCGGCGTTTGCATGACTATCACCTGCTATCACCAGACCACCCGACCTTGCGTCTCCGAGTTTGGAACTGTACTGAGGGGGATGAGGGGGGCGGGTCAATCTAACTTGTGCCCGAACAATTGCTCACAAGTGTAATTGAAGAATACACGCCTCTCCCACCTCACCCAAAACTCACTGGTGAGCGCGACATTCGAAATTCTAAAATGGCGGTCATTTGACCGTCCACGCGAAAGGATGAAGGTTACATCTAACTCAGAAAGTCTTTTTTTTATATGTTTCTGTACGATCTCATTAGGATAGTTGTTATACCATAAGTATTTTTTAACAATACGTAGGTGATCTGAGTGGAAAGTGTTATCAGATAGTAGAATAGCGGCATCAACAAGGTTTTTAACTATCCCTATTTTATGTTGAATAGGATGGTTGCATAACAAATTCAGTAGTCTTTAGGAATAAGTTGGTTTTCGAAACCAATTCGTAATAATAACGTTATTATCGTCTCGGCAAAGTCGTAAGTTTAAAAAGCTAATAGATTTTTTGTGTTCAATCTCAAAAGTAAATTGTAATCTACAGTGGTAAGAATTAAATTGTGATACTATAAAATTAATTTTATCTTCAGGAAGGATAAGAAAGCTATCATCCACATAACGAAAATATACCGGAATTTGAAAACCCAATTTTTTTCATGACATTCGTTTCAAGATCTTGCATAACAATCTCGGCAAGAATTGCGTAGATAGGTGACCCCATAGGGGTGCCAAACGTCTGCCTATAAAATTTGTTATAAAATTTAAAATAAGTGGAATTCATTAAGAAAATGATACCCATCCTAAAATCTTCTAATGGAATTAATGTGTTTTTACTAATATGATGCCACCTATTCTCTATGCCTTTAATAGCCAGATGCAAAGGAACGTTAGTGAAAAGTGATGAGACGTCTAAAGAAGCCATACAGTACAAGTCCGATAAGTTGCCGTCCGATAAGTGTACACCCCCCTTAAAACGTCATCACACGCACGACACGCACACTAATTGGGGTTCTCCCACTACGTGTGCTATTTTGCTTATGATTTGCACATCATTCTTACGCATGCGCGCACCTAATATCGTGCTACTAGAGAGGGCATCCGATAAGTCCGCAATTCCTGGAATTTTCCGCCCCTATAGCCCCGAAATGTGAAACTTATCGGACTTCTACTGTAATATGAATATCCGGAATTTTAGTTTTGTTAATGTAATCTTTGAAAGTAAGCGAATTTTTAACAGAATATTCATAGGTAGGTAAGGAATCAGAAATTATCCTGTTCAATGTTTTGGCTAAAATATATGTAGGAGTATTAATAGAAGAAATAACACGTCTGAGAGGATAACTTTGTTCATGGATCTAAGGAAGACCACAAAACCTAGCAATGTTAGTATTATCAGTTTTGAGATGCTTTCTTCTAACATTAGGGCTTAGAAACTTTTTAATTCTCCATTCATTAATTAATTTAAAAGTATCTCTTTGTAATTTTTTTGAAGGATCGACATCTATCTTTTCATAAGTGTTAGGATCATCAAGCATGTTATTAGCCTTATCTATGTATTCCCGTCTATCCATCACTACACATGCGCTTCATTCCCTCTCTTTCCTTTTTTTTTTTTAAGTTTGACCGTTGAAAATACTGAGTGTTTTAAGATTTAGTAAATACTTTCGGGTGTATAAGAATGAGAACAAAAATCTGGAAATCCTGCGCAGTCCTGGATTTATTGTAAACAAATTTTTGAAAAATGAGTAAAATATTATTATAAAATTCAGTAGAAAGCATTACAGCAATCCTTGAAAAATGAGATTTCTTTGAAATCATTTAAATCAATTTAAAACATTCACGCAAATTGAGTGCAGTTCTACTACGAATAAAATTCCTGATATAAGTTCTTTAAATCCGACAGAGCGAATTTAA
>CAKNXH010055187.1:0-13861 GCA_932178445.1 Andricus quercusramuli | reverse complement strand
AAATTGGTCTTTTTAGGTTTTTTGGTTAAAAATTAAGCTCTTTGTAGAAAGTTCTTCTTTTTGGCTTGAAAATTCCACAATTTGATTAAAAATGCAATTGTTTTGTAGAAAAATCGTCTTTTTGGCTTAAAATTTCAATAGTTTTGTAGCAAATTCAACGATTTTATAGAAACTTCAACTATTTTCTTAAAAATTAACAATTTTGTTGAAAACTTATATTTTGGGGTAAAAAATTCGTATTTTTGGTTTTGTAGAAAATTCATCTTTTTGGCTCAAAACTTCAAAAATTTGGTAGAAAAATCAACCATTTTTTTGAAGGTTCAATTATTTGTTTAAAAATTTAACTTTTAGTTAAGAATGCATTTCTTTTGCTTAAAGTTTCAACTATTTTGTTGAAAAGTGTTCCCCTCGCGTTTAAATTTCCAATTTTTTCTAAAAAAAAAATTGAAATTTTACCTTGAAAACTCTACTGTCATGTTAAAAATTTTCCTTTCTGAGTTGAAAATTCATCTTTTTGAGTTGAAAATTCAAGTATTTTGGTAATAGATTCAACAATATGGTAGAAAAATCAACTATGTGGTAGAAAATTTAACTGGTTGGTTAAAAATTAACTTTTTTGTTGAAAATTCGTCTTCTTGGCTTGAAAATTCAAAATTTGGTTAAAAATTCAATTGTTATGTAGCCAATTCCTTTTTTTGGCTTAAAATTTCAACAATTTGGTAGAAAAATAAATTATTTAGTTGAAAATTCAACTGGTTTGTCAAAAATTGACTATTTTGTTGAAAATTCGCCTTTTTGGCTTGAAATTTCAACAGTTTGGTAGAAAATTCAACAATTTTATAGAAACTTTATTCATTTTGTTGAAAATTAACTTTTTTGTTGAAAACTCATATTTTGGAATTGAAAAGTCAATTTTTTTGTTGAAAATCGCTCTTTTCGGCTTGAAATTTCAAGTTGAAAATTGAAACTTTTTTGTTGAAAATTCATCAGAAATTTTTCTTAACAAAATTCGACTTTATCTTGAAAACTTAACTCTTTTGTTAAAAATTGGTTCGAAATTAATCTGTTTTTGTAAAAAAAATCATATTTTTAATATAAAATTCAACAAATTGGTTAAAAATTCAACTTTTATGTGAAAAATTCATCTTTTTGGTTTCAAATTCAACAATTTGTTTAAAAATTCAATTGTTTTGTAGAAAATTCCACTGTTTGGCTTAAAATTTAAACAATTTGATAGAGAAATGAATTATTTTATAGAAACTGCAACTATTTTGTTGAAAATTGATAAGTTGGAATTGAAAATTCATCCTTCTATTTTTTATTTCTTAATAATTTGTTTCTTTTGCTTGAAGGTTCAACTACTTGGGTAAAAAATTGTTCTTTTTGGGTTGAAAATTCAACTACATATTTAAAAAAAATGTAACATATTTCGACTTGAAATCCTAGGAATATTTTATCTTCATTAATTTGATTAAAAATAATTTATTCCCCTATTTTCGTGAAAAATAACCCCATTTTCCCTATTTTGTGAGCTAGCATTTTGAACTGTAAAGTCTGAATTTAAAATGTAAAAATAACTTTAATTTTTACTTGGAAAAGTCGCTGCTTTTTTCAATGATGTGTTCAAATTCCGCAAAACTCAGAGCACCATCGTCGTCTAAATCGGCTTCTTCTAATAGATATTGAAGAAGCTGTTGCATATCTGTGTCATTCAATCTCTGAGGAGCAGTTAATCTATCCACGACTTGTCGTAAATCCCCGATGCCTAGCATATCATCACCATCGAAATCTAAAAAAGAGAATAAAATTATTCGAGAAAATCTCAACGTGGCCGTTTTAATCACAGAAAAAAATTCCCGGTTTTTTCCCGGCTCCCCAGCATTTTTCACGATCAATGAAAGTAAAAAATTCAAACTCTAAAGGTAAAAATTGGTCCATTTAAAGTAATAAAAACTAAGCTGCAAAATCATTTTAAATAATTTTGAGCAAGAAATATTAAAAATTGAATGATTGCATCTTTTTTATAAACTGAATGCTTCTCAAATCAGAAGTTGAATTATTTTTATTTGAAATAATTTAAAAAAAATGTTAAAATCTTTAAAAGTTTTACAATTTTATTTCAAATTTTGAATTATTTTTGATATTTTTGAAGAACTTCTAAACATCTTTTAAAATGATTAAAATTCTTCCTACAATATTTTTAAAATCCTGCAAAATTAAAAATATTTCCTTAAAATCTTCCAGATTCATTTTTTGCAATTTTGGAAATCCCTTTAAATCTTTTTAAATATTCCCTTAAAATTAATTTTTCAGAAAAAAGTAATTTTCAATTTTCGTAGGAATCTTAAGAAAAGGTTTTTTATTCTTTTTAATCTCTGTGAAATCTTTGAAATATTTTTAAATCTTTGTGAATTCGTTGAAATCTTTTGAAGTATTTAAAATCTGTTTTGTAAAATCTTCAAAATCTTTGAAGATTTTTTCGAAATCTTTATGAAATCTTGTGAAATCTTTGTTCAATCTTTGTTTATGAAATCCTTTGTGTTCGTTTAAAATCATTGAAAGCTTTTGAAATCTTTTCAAAGTTGAAACCTTTTGAAATCGTTTAAGATCTTTGAAATGTTTTGAAATCTGGTGTATTGTACCTTTTTTGAAATATATTAAATTCTGGAAATACTTTGAAATTCTTATAAATTCTTTTGAATATTTATGAAATCTTTCTGAAATCTTTTTTCTTCATTTGAAGTCTCTGGAATATTTAAAATCTTTTTAAAATCCTATAAAAAATTTGAAATCGATAAAAATCTTTGAAATATTTGGGAAATCTTTCTGAAAATATTTGTATTCGTTTAAAATCACTGAAATATTTGAAATATTTGTAAAATCTTTTGAAATATTCTAAACAAATTCAAAATCGTTTAAAATTTTTGAAATGTTTTAAAAATTTGGAAATCTGTTTAAAATATTATAAAAAATTTGAAATCGCTAAAAATCTTTGAAATCGTTTAGAATTTTTAAAAACGTGTTTGAAACGTTTTAAAAATTTTTAAATCTGTTGTACTGTACCCTTTTTGAAATATTTGAAATTCTTGAAATATTTTGAAATTCTTATCAATTCTTTTGAATATTTATGAAATCTTTCTGAAATCTTTTTTATTCATTTGAAGTCTCTGGAATATTTAAAATCTTTTTGAAATCCTATCAAAAATTTTTAATTGATGAAAATCTTTGAAATATTTGAGAAATCTTTCTGAAAATATTTGTATTCCTGTAAAATCACTGGAATATTTGAAATATTTGTAAAATCTTTTGAAATCTTCCAAACAAATTTAAAATCGTTTAAAATTTTTGAAATGTTTTAAAAATGTTGAAATCTGTTGTACTGTAACCTTTTTGAAATCTTTGAAATTCTTGAAATATTTTGAAATTCTTATAAATTCTTTTGAATATTTATGAAATCTTTCTGAAATCTTTTTTATTCATTTGAAGTCTCTGGAATATTTAAAATCTTTTTGAAATCCTAGAAAAAATTTGAAATTGATAAAAATCTTTGAAATATTTGGGAAATCTTTCTGAAAATATTTGTATTCGTTTAAAATCACTGGAATATTTGAAATATTTGTAAAATCTTTTGAAATCTTCTAAACCAATTTGAAATCGTTTAAAATTTTTGAAATATTTTCAAATTCTCATGAATTATTTTAAATATTTGTGAAATATTTTAAAAATATTATTAAAATATTATAAAAAATTTGAAATCGCTAAAAATCTTTGGAATCGTTTAGAATTTTTTAAAACATGTTTTAAACATTTAAAAAATTTTTTAATCTGTTGTACTGTACCCTTTTTGACATCTTTGAAATTCTTAAAATATTTTGAAATCCTTACGAATTCTTTGAAATATTTGTGAGATCTTTTGTATTTGTTTAAAATTGCTGGAATATTTTAAATCTTTGTGAATAATTTTAAAATATTAAAAAAAAATTTGAAATCGTTAAAAATCTTTGAAATGTTTTTAAATCTTTGAAATCTGATGTAATGTACCCTTGTTGAAATCTTTAAAATTCTGGAAACATTTAGAAATCTTTATGAATTCTTTGAAATATTTGTGAAAGCTGAAAGGTTTTGTATTTTTTTAAATCACTGGAATATTTGAAATCTTTTGAAATCTTTAAACAAATTCTGAAAACGTTATAAATCTTTGAAATATCTTGAAATCTTTAAAATCCGGAGTACTGTATCCTTTTTAAATTTTCGAAATTCTTGCATTCTTTTAAAATCTTTATGATTTTTTTATTAAACTTTTAAAATTATGTGAAATTTTTAGTATTAATTTGAAATAATCAAAATATTAAAAATCTTTGTGAAATCTGCCAAAAAAATTTTGAAATCGTTTAAAATCTTTGAAGTTTTTTGAAATTTGGTTTATTTTTTACCCTTTTTAAAATCTTTGAAATCTTTGAAATCCTTCGAATGTTTTAAAATATCCTTAAAATCTTTATGAAATGTTCGAAATCTTTGGAAAATTTTCGTGAAATCTTTGTGTACACGCCGCTTGTAAACCCTTGAAATCCTTAAAATCTTTGAAATATATTTAAATATTTATGAAATCTTTCTTAAATTTTTGTTTGCGAAATCTTTTGCATTCGTTGCAATCTTTGAATTATTTGAAATCTTTTGAAACCTTCTAAAAAATTTTGAAATCGTTTAAAATCTTTGAAATGTTTGAAAACTATACAGCCCTTAAAATCTTGAAAATTCTTAAAATCTTTTGAAACCTAATGAATTCATTGAAATCCTTCTGAAATCACTTTTATTCTTATGAAATCATTGAAATATTAAAAGATTTTGTGGAATCTTTTGAAATATTCCAAAAAATTTTGAAATCTTTTAAATGCCTTGAAATCTTTGAAATCTGGTGTAATTTAGCCTTTTTAATTCTTCGAAATTCTTGCATTCTTTTCAAATCTTTATACATTTTTTATTAAATCTTTACAATTTTTGTGAAATCTTTAGTATTAATTTGAAATAATCAAAATATTTGAAATCTTTGTGAAATCTGGTAAAAAAATTTTGAAATCGTTTGAAATCTTTGAAATGTTTTGAAATTTGGTTTACTTTTTACCTTTTTAAAATCTTTAAACTCCTTGAAATCCTTTGAATGTTTTAAAATATCTTTGAAATCTTGATGAAATGTTTGAAATCTTTGGGAAATTTTTGTGAAATCTTTTTGTACACGCCGTTTTAAAATCTTTGAAATCCTTAAAATCTTTGAAATCTTTCAAAATATTTATGAAATCTTTCTTAAATTTTTATTTGCAAAATCTTTTGCATTCGTTGAAATCTTTGAATTATTTGAAAACTTTTGAAATCTTCCAAAAAATTTTGAAGTCTTTTAAAAATCTTTTAAATCTTTGAAAAATCTTTTAAATGTCTTGAAATCTTTGAAATCTGGTGTACTGTATGCTTTTTAAATCTTCGAAATCCTTGCATTCTTTTCCAATCTTTATAAATTTGTTATCAAATCTTTAAAATTTTTGTGAAAAATCTTTTGAAATCTTCTAAACAAATTTTGAAATCGTTTTAAATCTTTGAAATGTTTTGAAATTTGGTTTACTTTTTACCTTTTTAAAATCTTTAAACTCCTTGAAATCCTTTTAATATTTTAAAATATCTTTGAAATCTTTATGAAATATTTGAAATGTTTGGGAAATTTTTGTGAAACCTTTTTGTACACGCCGTTTGTAAAATTTTGAAATCCTTAAAATCTTTTTAAATATTTATGAAATCTTTCTTAAATTTTTGTTTGTGAAATCTTTTGTATTCGTTGAAATAATTGAATTATTTGAAACCTTTTGAAATCTACTAAAATGTTTTGAAACCTTTTAAAATCCTTAAAATCTTTGAAAAGTTTTGAAATCTTTGAAATCTGGTGTGCACGCCTTTTTTAAATCTTTGAGATCCGTGAAATCTTTATTAAATGTTCAAAATTCTTTCAAATATGTTAAAACCTAATTCTGAAATTGAATTAACATCGAAATTTTCAACTAATAATTTTCGTAATTTGTAAGTTGAATATCGCAAAAAATGTATACTTTAACTTTCTATATTCGTGGAAGAGAAATAAAAAATTTAAAGAATTATTCGCAATATTAAAGTCTGTTCATTGCAATCTATAAAATAATGTGTACAGTCTAAAAAAATGTCTTGAAATCTCTTTATTTATTCTGTAATGAACAAAAAATAAATTATATCTTGACAAATAAAGAAATGTTCAATAGCAAGTTTTTTTTTTTAATAAAATGTTTATTTCATAGCAAACTGACAGATTTAAATTACTCTTCGTATTCTAATAAAATAACTGATTTCAAAAGTTTTCAAATAATTCAAAGATTTCAACGAATACAAAAGATTTCGCAAACAAAGATTTAAGAAAGATTTCATAAATATTTTAAAAGATTTCAAAGATTTTAAGGATTTCAAAGATTTAAAAACGGCGTGTACAAAAAGATTTCACAAAAATTTCCCAAAAATTTCGAACATTTCATAAAGATTTCAAAGATATTCTAAAATATTCAAAGGATTTCAAGGATTTTAAAGATTTTAAAAAGGTAAAAAGTAAACCAAATTTCAAAACATTTCAAAGATTTAAAACGATTGCAAAATTTGTCTAGAAGATTTCAAAAAAATTTACAAAGAATTCAAATATTTTGATTATTTTAAACTAATACTAAAGATTTCACAAAAATTGTAAAGATTTAATAAAAAAATGTATAAAGATTTGAAAAGAATGCAAGAATTTCGAAGAATTGAAAAGGATAAATTACACCAGATTTCAAAGATTTCAAGGCATTTAAAATTTTTTTAACGATTTCAAAATTTTTTGGAAGATTTCAAAAGATTTCAAATAATTCAAAGATTTCAACGAATACAACAGATTTCACAAAGATTTAAGAAAGATTTAATAAATATTTTTGAAGGTTTTAAGGATTTCAAAGATTTAAAAACGGCGTGTACAAAAAGATTTCACAAAAATTTCCCAAACATTTCAAACATTTCATAAAAATTTCAAGGATATTTTAAAACATTTCAAGGATTTTAAAGATTTTAGAAAGGTAAAAAGTAAACCAAATTTCAAAACATTTCAAAGATTTAAAACGATTTCAAAATTTTTTTAGCAGATTTCACAAAGATCTCAAATATTTTGATTATTTCTAATTAATACTAAAGACTTAACAAAAATTGTAAAGATTTATTAAAAAATGTATAAAGATTTGAAAAGAATGCAAGAATTTCGAAGAATTGAAAAGGATAAATTACACCAGATTTCAAAGATTTCAAGGCATTTAAACAATTTTTAACGATTTCAAAATTTTTTGGAATATTTCAAAAGATTCCATAAAGTCTTTAATATTAAAAATGATTTCAGAAAAATTTCACTGAATTCATTAGGATTTCAAAAGATTTCGAAAATTTCAAAGATTTTAAATGATTTCAAATTTTTTAAGAAGATTTCAAATAATTCAAAGATTTCAACGAATGGAAAAGATTTTGCAAACAAAGATTTATGAAAAATTTCATAAATATTTTAAAAGATTTGAAGGATTTCAAAATTTTACAAACGGCGTGTACAAAAAGATTTCGCGAAAATTTCCCAAAAATTTCGAACATTTCATAAAGATTTCAAGGATATTTTAAAACATTCAAAGGATTTCAAGGATTTTAAAAAGGTAAAAAGTAAACCAAATTTCAAAACATATCAAAGATTGAAAACGATTTCAAATTTTTTTTAGAAGATTTCAAAAGATGTCACGAAGATTTCAAATATTTTTATTATTTTAAATTAATACTAAAGATTTCAGAAAGATTTCACATAATTTTAGAAGTTTAATAAAAAATTTATAAAGATTTTAAAAGAATGCAAGAATTTCAAAATTTTAAAAAGGGATACACACCGGATTTCAAAGATTTCAAGACATTTCGAAGATTTTTAACGATTTCAACATTTTTTGGAATATTTTAAAAGATTCCACAAAGAATTTTAATATTTCAATGATTTCATAAGAATAAAAAAGATTTCAGAAGGATTTCAATGAATTCGTTAAGCTTTCAAAAGATTTAAAGAATTTTAAAAATTTTAAGAAGGGTGTTGTGTAACAGATTTCAAACATTTCAAAGATATTAAACGATTTCAAATTTTTGTAGAAGATTTCAAAAGATTTCACAAAGATTTCAAAGATTCCAGTGATTTTAAAAAACACAAAAGATTTCACAAATATTTCAAAGAATTCATAAAGATTTCAAAATGTTTCGAGAATTTTGAAGATTTCAACAAGGGTACATTACATCAGATTTCAAAGATTTGAAAACATTTCAAAGATTTTTAACGATATCAATTTTTCACAAATATTTAAAAGGATTCATGAGAATTTAAAAATATTTCAAGAATTTCAAAGATTTCGAAAAGGGTACAGTGAAACAGATTTCAAAACTTTTGAAACATTTCAAAAATTTTAAACGATTTCAAATTTGTTTAGAAGATTTCAAAAGATTTTACAAATATTTCAAATATTCCAATGATTTTACAGGAATACAAATATTTTCAGAAAGATTTCCCAAATATTTCAAAGACTTTTATCAATTTCAAATTTTTTATAGGGTTTCAAAAAGATTTTAAATATTCCAGAGACTTCAAATGAATAAAAAAGATTTCAGAAAGATTTCATAAATATTCAAAAGAATTTATAAGAATTTCCAAATATTTCAAGAATTTCAAAGATTTCAAAAAGGGTACAGTACACCAGATTTCAAAACATTTCAAAGATCTTAAACGATTTCAAAAGGTTTCAACACATTTGAGAAGATTTCAAAAGCTTTCAATGATTTCAAGCGAACACAAAGGATTTCATAAACAAAGATTAAACAAAGATTTCACAAGATTTCATAAAGATTTCGAAAAAATGTTCAAAGATTTTGAAGATTTTACAAAACAGAATAAAAAAATGTTCAATAGCAAAGTTTTTTTTTTTTTAAATGAAATGTTTATTTCATAGCAAACTAAAAGATTTAAATAACTCTTCGTATTCTAATAAAATAACTGATTTAAAAGCAAAAAAATTAAAATCAATATTAGGCAATTGTTATTTTCCTTAATTAAGAAATTTCAAATTTTAGAACGAAACGACATTTTAAATTTAAAAAAAGTCTTAGTTTTAATTTTCAACGTTAAAATCTGGAAATTCTTCAATTTTGAACTGATTTCGTATCGTCTTGTAAAATAAATTATTATTCATTTGTTAATCCTTATTCCTTAATGTATAGTTTAATTTTAAAAATCATTATAATTTATATTCACAGTCGATCTACCAGAAGTTTTTTTAATCCAATTATCGATTTCAAACGCTTCTAATTTTTAATTTTTCAAGTCTTTAAAACTGCACTTAAACATTTTTTTAATAAAAACTGTACGCTTAAAAATAAAAATCTAAAATGGAAAATTTTTAAGTGAAATATTTTTGAATTACACATTGTAAACTGAATTATGTAATTGAAAAAGATAATAATTCAACTAATTATTTTAAAAACGGTTAAACCAAAACTTGGACAGTTTTTTTAATTTGTAAAATTCCCGGTCAAAAAATAAATTCACTGTCATTTCCCGGTTTCCCGTTCCAACGGCGACGCTGAAATCTGGAGGCTTTGATATTTTCAGTTTGTTTATATTTATTATTAAAATTGTTACCAAATATTCTGAAGGCGTGTTCAGCTTTCACTGCTTTTGGGGCCGCATCGCTAAATACTGACATCATATCCAGAAAATCTTCGAAAGTACAATCTCCATCTTGACTAGAGCTGAAGACTTTACAAATTCTGTCTCCAAAAGGATTTACACGCAGCTCTGGATATTGTAAAATTTTCGACATTGGGAGCTTCGCATTTCGATTGTGACCCACTTTTTCTGGGGCGAGGGCTTTAAATTTTTGGTGAGCACTGTGAAAACAAACATAAGTTTCACATTTTATTTGTTATGATATGAATTTATAATATAATATTTCATTTCGTGAAATAATGTTCAATAATACTCTGGATTACATAAAATTCCGGTGGATTACACCGCTTGAACTAGGCTCACGCGAATTTTCAACTAAAAAGGATTACTTTTCTACAAAATTGTTGAATTTTCTACGAGGTAGATTAATTTTCAACCAAAAGAGATAAATTGTCACCGAAAAATTTAATAGTGGATATTTCGACAAAAACAGATTTTTATTGTAAATCCAAAACAGTTGACTTTTCAACCAAGAAGGATACTTTTTAGCAACATTGTTTAATTTTCAACTGAAAAGATAAATTTTTAATCAAAAATGGAATTGTTACACTTTTAATTTACAAAATAAATTTTAAAAAAACGAAATTGTAGCCTGATGAATTTCCGACCAAGAACATTAATTTTTCATCAAGAAAAACATGATTTTGAATCAAGTTGTTCAACTAAGTGTTTCAATTTTTAACCAAAAAAGATGAATTTTTAATAAAATACATGAATTTTCAACCAAATAGATAATTTTTCAACTAAAAAGGATAAATTTACAATCAAAAACGAAACAGTTAAATTTTAAATTAAAAAAAAAAACATAATTTTCAAGCAAGAATTTTAATTTTCTACAAAAAAAAAGAAATTTTCATAAAATACATGAATTTTCAACCAAATAGCTGAATTCTCAACTAAAAAGGATGAATTTTTCATCAAAAATTGGATAGTTACATTTTCAGTTACAAAAATTAATATTTTACACACAAAAAAAGAATTTTTAACAAAATAGTTGACTTTTCAACCAAAAAGGATACTTTTTACAAAATTGTTTGATTTTTCAACTAATGAGACTATTTTCTAATCAAAAATGGAATAGTTACATTTTTAATTTGAAAGATTAATTTTTTACCTACAAAAAACAGAATTTTCAACAAAGTAGATTAATTTTTATCAAAATAGTTCAATTTTTAATTAATAACATACATTTTTCACCGAGAAGATTGATTTTATACCGAAAAAAATGAATTTTCAATCAAATAGTTGAATTTTACAATAAATAAGATAAATAAAAAAATGGAATAGTTATATTTTTAATCTATAAAAGTAATTTTTTACAAAAAAAAACGAATTTGTAACAAAATAGTTAAAATTTCAACAAAAGAGATGAATTTTCAACTAAAATTATGCATTTCCAACCAAAACTTGATTTTTTAATAAAGTAGTAGTTTTTTTTTGTAGAGGAGGTGAGAATGCATTTACGCACTGAGTGTGGGACTCGACCTCAAAAACGGCAATACCCACTAAACTCAGCTCCTCTTTCCGCCAACCCATGTCCTCGGAACCGCTTTCGCATTACTTCAAGGACATGGAGGTAAGGCCAATAAGCCGTGCTTCGGCTTCCAACTTTAAGCGCCAACTTGGCATTCTTCCTAACTTCATCCAACCAGGATGTACGCATCGTCCTCATTAGTATGGTAGTACCACACAAAGGGCTCGTCGGCCTTCGGCATCCTGGTTGGGTATTGCTCGTCTAGGTAGCGCGTCCTTGAGGCTTCCTCGACAAGGCTGCCTCTCGGAACGCCCTACACCTCATTGTCCCGGGACGATGGTCTGTCCGGGGCTTATCTTCATTTGTGGCGCAGAGGAAGCACTGCAGCGAACTTTCGCAAGCCGCAGCCTTATGGCCCTCCTTGCCACATCTCCAGCAGGCCCTTGTACGGTCTGGGCCATCGCAGCCGGCTGCCATATGGCCGAAGCCTATAGGCAGCGGTAGCAACGAACCCTTTCCACCTTTTTATGTACACGACAGGACACCCACCCCACCTTCAGGTGTCCTGTGCGTACCAACCTTGCGGCCAGTTCCTCGGCCAGCTCAACAAAAGCCTTCAGGTTGCCCCTGAAGGGTCTTTTCGTAAGACTGACCTTCACCTCTCCCACACCCTCGTTACCGAAGTGGCTTCTCACAGCCGCTTCTACCTCACCGGCATCAGTCGTAGGATCGAGGTCCAAGACCTCGATCTCGGTATGGGGGACGAGCTCGCGCACGATACCCCCCACCCCAACCACCTCCTTGACAGCAGCCGAAAATTCGGCCCTGCCCTCTGCTCTAGGTCCGAGCTCCACAAGGACCTCCCCATTCCTGGTTTGTCCGGCTTCACCTTCAACTTGAGGTCCTTGATGACTTCGGCGTAGCTTAGACCCTCGGCTGGTTTGATAAGAGACGCCACGGGTCGAGCTCTTCTCTTCGTCGTCTTCTTCGCTTTTGGCATCTGCGCTGTTGCTGCAGCACTCTCTCCTCCCTTTTTGGGCGTAGACGTCGCTTTCGCAGCAGCGTTGCGGGTCTTCGCCTTCTTCATCGCCGGTCTAGGTTCGTTCGCTTCGACGGGACTCAGTGTGAGCTCCCGCTCACGCTTCCCAAGTTTGGGGGCGGGAGTTTCCTCGGCATCTTCGGTCTGAGTCCCCGTCTGGCTTACGTTCCTTCTCTCCTGCGCCTTAAAGCGACTCTCCTCCAGGTCAGCCTTGAACTGCTCCGTGATGATCTTTTCTCTCACCTTCCTCCGATTGTTCATCGATTGTGGAACGTAATGGAATACGCCTTCACTTATCTTCGTCTTATAAGCCAACTCGTCGGTCAGCTTTTGCGCCGCCTCAATACCTTCCCTTATTCTTAAAAACATATTCGTTCTTGAGTCAGAGAACTCCTTCATCCCTTTCAGCACTCCTTGCAGCTCACGAATATGATCAAGTATTTCCTTGAAATTTTTCCCAACTTGCTCTATGTCGGCCCTCACCTCGGCCTTCGCATCACTCTCTTCTCTACTTCTCTACTACTAAATTCAACAAAAAAGTTAAAAAAAATCGTCTTTTTGTTCCGAAAATTCAACTATTTTGTTGAAAATTCGTCTCTATTGATTGAAAGTTCATATATTTGGTTGTAAATTGATAATAATTCAATTGTTATCTAAAAAAATTCGTCTTTTTGGTCTCAAAATTCAACTATTTGATTTAAAATTCGTGAAAAATCATCCTATTATCCCTGTTTTGAGAGCATTTTTGGTTTATTTTTTATTCGTAATAAAAATATCACCAAAAATCATTAATATCTTAGTTTAACTTACTAAAGCACTTCCTTCTTCGTAAAATAAGTAAGATCCTGCAACAAACAAGAAAGACAAAATTAAATCAGTAAAGTACAAAATTAATCACTCACAAACAAATATTATAGGAAAATCAGTATAGGCCCTGTGACATTATCGTTTCTGTTACCGGGGATCAATTTTGTGTTCATCAATAACTTGAATTTAATTATAACTGCACTTGGTTGATTTTGTTTAAGGACCTCAATTTTACTAAAAATTATACTAATTTTTAGTAATGGTAGTGTTGCATTTTAAACTTATCTCAATGATATTCATTCTCATTGAGAGATTCGTTCAATTTGCATTACTTTTTCCTGTTCAGTAAATTGCAACCAACTATATAAGTTGATTCCAATACTGATAGGACGTTAAAACTAGCCCTAAACATTTTATTACTAAACTTGATGATTGAATGAACAACAATTGAGTAAGATTAATTCTGACAATAAAAATTCCCACTGAAATTTAAATCATTATCTGACGACAAAATGAAGAGTTGTAGATTCACTCGAGGGAGAGTTGATTGCGTATTTTTGAATTAATTAAATCAATTCAGAAAACGCTCTTTTGTAAAAACAATCAAGTAGAATTCTCCTCCAAAATTAATTGAAAAACCAAAGTCAAAGTCAAATTTCCTATTCGAACTTCAATAGTTAATGCAACCATGCACAACGAGGCCTCCACAGATATG
>CAKNXH010055186.1:37524-53917 GCA_932178445.1 Andricus quercusramuli | reverse complement strand
AAGTTATTTCAGTTTTGAATCGTTTTTTATCGATTTCAAAATAAAAATGAATTTTCAAATTCCAGAACAAAGTTTTTTGTTTAACTAATTAATATACATATTCCGCAACACAATGCAAAAGGTTTCATCAAAATCTGTCGAAAGTTCATGGGTTGACATGTATAAATCTGACTTGACTCCTCTAGAAAACGATTTCACGAAGCGTTACTCGCCTTCTTCGCCTCGCTCCTTCGGCTTGTTCCTGCCGCGTTTCTGGCCGGGGAGCAAAGCCAGATACAAGGGTCTGGCTGTCATTCGCGGCCAGATACGCGGCTCGAGCAAGCCAAGCGAGCAAGGCGAGAAAGGCCAAGTCCCTGTTCTCCACAGCAATTCGCTTGCGTTGAAGAGTACAGCGGTAGACCCTTCAGTTTCTCCTAGCCTGGAAGCTGGGAAACGTAGGTCGACGCTAATAAGTCCCCGTGATGAATTTTACACGAAAGAAGATGATTTTTACACCAAATGTTTAAATTTTCAAACAAAGAGATGAATTCTCAACCAGAACATTGCAAAAAAGTATCATCGGAAAATAATAATTATTATTATTACTATTATATAGTGATGTTTCGATAATCAATTTCTTATAAGTTTTTGGCGATTAGTTTTATTACTATGATTCCCATGATTCGTATAATGACGAAAAAAGTGAAGGAAATTCATGATAGAGAAATCATTATAGGTGTATTATATATATTTATATATATTGTCCTACAATACTTTTTCGTAATGGAATAGTAGAAAAAAATCCTACAAATATGAATGTTGAAGCAAATACTTTAATTGTAAGTTGAAAAATGTATTTAAATAAAAAATTCAACCAAAAATGTCAAGTTTCAACGACATAAATGTGTCTCCAACAGGTTTGTCCCAAAATGCATGGGAAATTTTTTTTTCAATTTTTATGGGGACACCCATTAGAATTTATTATTGTCTTTAGCAATTTTCTCCTAGAATTCAGTTAAAAACACGCGGTTTTGAAGAAAATGTCCCACTTGTTGTCCAATTTTAAATTACAGGAAAGTGATAGTTTATCAATGTTAGCAGGAGTAATTTTTAATAATTATTGTTATTGTTATTATTGTTATTAATTATTACTATTAATGTTAATAATATTCACTTCGAAAAAATCCTACAAAGTTGTAGTTGAAACACAAAAATTCACTTATAGTCAAATTTTCAATGAGGATAAGCTAAACAATTAACTGGAGTCAAGTAAATTAATATTATGTTTCAATAATGCTAGAAAGATGCGGTTTTTTCTGAAATTTCTGGCTTTTTGTTTATGAACAAATAATAAGTCAACCACAACAAAAATGATTTTTGGAATGGTATTCAATACCTGTTCAAACAATATTATTAACAATGATAATAAATTGTTTAAACAATTATGTTGTTAACTTGAAGTAATTATTACTTCACTCCAAATGAAAATTTGACCAAAAGTCAGAAATTTGGAAAGAAAAGCATATTTTTAGCATTATTCCAATATAATGTTATTATCAATCAGGATAAATTGTCTAAACAATTAACTTTCGAGACTCTAATTAATCAGTTACCTTATCTTAATTGAAAATTTGACTAAAAGTGATTTATTAATTATTGTATTATATTGAAATTAATATTATATTATTAACATTAATGATAGATTGTTTAAACAATCTCTATTGTCAACATTGATGAACTATCACTGCCCTCTAATTAAACATTGGACAAGAAATGGAAAATTTCTGGAAATACCGCGTCTTTCTAAATCCATTCTATAAGAAAATGGCTAAAAACAATAATAAATTGTTTAAAAAAGTTATGTGAACATCTAATCATCAGTATGAGATGGTCTTTCATGTGTCAGAAATAAATTTCCCTAATAAAGACAGTCATAACTACCGCGACAAACTTCACAAAATCCATTTTTTCACTTATGGGGTTTGTTTGTGACCCTGTAACACAGACTTATAGTCTTGGTGTTTGAAAAGTCATATTTTATTCGTATTCTATGGCTAATTGTGAAGAGAAATGTTGAGTTTCAACTCGATAAATATAATATTGAGGATTTTGAATAAGATTTACAAAAACCGTATTTTTTTCTTACTGGAAATACATGTTAAAGTACTTTTTTTAAAGCCAAAAATGTGGATTTATTTTTCTTTGGTTTGGAACAAATTTGTGGTGTCCCCCCATACAAATTCTAAATAAAATTGTTTGGTCCACCCTAATCTGCAACCAAAAGAAGTTAATCTTTGACGAAATAGTAACATTTTAAACAAAATAGTTAAATTTGCAACAAACATATATGACTTCTCAAGAAGAAGTGTATTAATGGAAATATTTAAACCAAAAATGCTCTAATTGTAAATCAAAAGCAGTCAAATTCATCCAACAACGACCAATTATCAAGAAAATAGTTGGATCTTCAACAGAAACAAACAGTTCCATTTTCAATTAAAAAGATACATACAGATGAATTTTTAAGGTAGTTGTTAACATTTTAAACAAATGATTGAATTTTCAACCATAAAAGATGATTTCTCAACAAAAATGGTCATAGTTGATATTTCAACTGGTAAAGATGTAATATTACATCGAGCCAAGTTCAATTCAACCAAGAAAGATAAATTTTCAGCAATAGATATACATTTTATATGCCAAAAATCCATGTCCATTTTCTCCGTGAGGAGCTGGTGAGGAGCTGAAAAAGCTGCTCAACTCACGACAGGATTCGTATAGCGGCCACTTTTGCGGAGAGTTCTCCGGCATCCCGTGTCAACTCCTTTCCTTCGATATTACACAACACGCCTTGCGGCGTTTGACTCGAGAGAGTTGGGCATAACGCACTGTAAAGCGTTAACGTTCAACGCATGTCTATGTCATTCCTCAAGAAGAGGCGAACGCCACAGCTGGCCACAGACCCCTTACGGGTCCGGGACGGGACCCACCAAGAAAATGTTTTCAGTCCCCTCAACGCGATTCATGGCGTCGCGTTAACTCGTTCAACTCATAGGCGGAGGAGACAAGATGCAGACCTGCTATATTCTCCTCTCTGCCTAGAGAAGAGAAAAGTGGCGAGCGTCACCTTGCTCCCTATCCCTGAGAAAAGGTCGTTTCCAAAGGTTGGAAAATTCCAGCCTGTATATATTATCTCGGCTTATGGCCGATATCATTATTGTACTATAAAAGGAGAGAATGACTTAAAAATAAGCTGAATTTAAAATAAAATAAATTGTGAATAGTCATTTTTCCCCTATATTTCAAAATATTCGTAATTACAGTTTCTTGCAGAAAATTATTCTCTAAAACTAATTTGCTTCATAAAAAGTGACTGTTGCATAACGCGATGAAATGACTCCAGACAAAGGTCTGTTGTCTTGCAAATTATTAACTGTAGGGGATAAATGTTCATTATGAAAATTTGTATTTCATTTGGTACTTTCAAATGATAACTCTGTAGAATTTTATTTCCAACATTTTTCAATATCGAAAAAAATCTTAAGAAAATTTTCGAACATTTCTTCCAATATACAGACAATTTTTGCACATTTTTAAAAACAAGTTCTGAATTATTTTCACTTGCTCTAAGCCTGCTAAAATTAGTATAAAACACTAATTTATTTAAATTTTGTTTTTAAATATTTTTAAATTCCTGAACAAAATTTTTTATTTGTTTCGAAAGTTTCTGAATCATTTTCACTCCCTATAGGCCTTTCCGAAATCAGTTTTACATATTTCTTTACAAAAGTTTGCTTTTGAAACTTTTTAAATTCCCGAAATATTTGTTTTTTAATTTGCTGGAAATTGTTTAGAATATTCATATGGGTTTCTGTTGTAACTTGGTAGATCTTATCGAAATATTGAAGATATTAAACAGGATTAGTAACTGGTAATCCCTTAGTAAATATATCTGCTATCATTTCGGCGGACTGTTGATAATGTAACGAAATCGAACCACGTTCGTGTGCTTTCCTGACAAAATGATGCCGTATATCTATATGTTACGTTTTTGCGTGATAGATAGGATTTCTTGCAAGTCTTAGGGCTCCCTGATTATCATTGTAAATTGAGACGCTTGCTTGAATTTCCAATTCAATTGCTTTCAAGAATGTATTTAAGTACATTGCTTCTTTATCGGCTTCAGTCAAACCGATGTATTCAGCCTCGGTTTTTGATAACGCAACAGTGCGTTGTTTCTTCGATTCCCAGGTGAATGGTCCATTTGCGATGACGAAAACTAATCCTATGGAGGATGTTCTATCCTGAGTACCTGCTGCCCAATCAGCATCTACAAAGCCTTCTAACTGACTTAAGGTCAACTGAAAATGCGATATCCGGCTGAGTTCCAACGGCTAGATACATCAGACTTCCTATCAACTCTCTGAAAGGATATTTATTGGTTCCTTCACTTAAGCTATCTTCAGCTTCGCCGATTTTCAAACCTGGATCCGTGGTTGACAAAAAAGGTTTGAAATTCTCCATTCCAAATCTTCTTAAAATGTCTTCCACGTATCCACTTTACGAGATCTTCATGAATCTATCTTTTTGGTGAAATTCTATTCCAAGACTAGATTTCACCTTGCCTAAATTTTTTATTTTAAAACGAGAGTTTATGTGTGGCTTCATTTCGGAGATACAATCAAGGTCCTTTGAGAAAATTAACATATCGTCAACGTGAGTTCCGAGATCATTAAATTGGCTTCTCGTTTACCAACGTAGAAACACATGTCTCAGGGATCACAATCTCTATTCTTTCTAAAATAGAGGAATGGAGAACTTTTTTTCAAAAATAGAAGACTTCTTTCCAAAAAAAGAGGACCTTTTTCTCAAAAATAGAGGACTTTTGAAGAAAGTTTTTTTAAAATGAAGGATATTATATGAATCAAGGTTAATAAAAATGTTATTAGTGTTTGGATGAACAATTATATATTTTTTTTTAAGAAACTAGAAAGGAGTCAGTGGGAAACAAGATATCTTCGAATAGACGTATGTACATGACCATTTACATTACAAACTAATAAACCTACACTACCGTCGGAAATTGTGCACACGACTTGCGTGAGCGCTATTAAAAATCACTGCTGACTTCGAACGACGATATTTCGGCAAAAAAATGGGATAGGGCATTTTTTTAAAAACAGCTGGGAAGCTCATAAAATTCCACGTCTATTGGTACCCAGCAAATTTTTTTTTTTTGACCTTCTGAAAATAGTACAGCACTTGAGATGTTCAAAAAAAAAATTCAAGATTTCCTCAAATTTTCTACCTCAAATTCAACTTTTTGCACGACCTAGGAACATTTTTTCAAAAAGCTGAAAATTATACGACATGGAGCCTGAAATCTTATCTTTAATTTAAGCCAAGAAAACTTAAAAAATCTTCTTGAGTGCCCGAGATATGATTAAAAATGTTCAATCGTATCTGAGCTCAATTTTAATCGACGATCACGGTTCTCGGGCGGTCTTCTACTTGCCTCCTTCGTTGAGGCAGGACCGAATAGGCCACGCACAGAGGTGGCGCCTAAGTGGACATTGTCCTATTCTTTAATATGGAGATAATATTAGATTCAAATAATTGTCAACACTCACAAATAACAATAAATTTTTTTTTCATTCACCATAATTTGAAATAAAAATTACTAATGAAGAGAACCAAAAGTATAAGAGGCGCCACCTTAGTGCCTCAACGAAGGAAACGAGCAGTGGACCGCCCGAGAACCGTGATCGTCGATTAAAATTGAGCTCAGATACGATTGAACATTTTTAATCATATCTCGGGCACCCATGAAGATTTTTTAAGTTTTCTTGGCTTAAATTAAAGATGAGATTTCAGGCTCCATGTCGTATAATTTTCAGGTTTTTGAAAAAATCTTCCTAGGTCGTGCAAAAAGTTGAATTTGAGGTAGAAAATTTGAGAAAATCTTGAATATTTTTTTGAACTTCTCAAGTGCTGTACTATTTTCAGAAGGTCAAAAAAATATTTGCTGTGTACCAATAGACGTGGAATTTTATGAGCTTTCCAGCTGTTTTTAAAAAAATGCCCCATCCCATTTTTTTGCTGAAATATCGTCGTTCGAAGTCAGCAGTGATTTTTAATAGCGCTCACGCGAGTCGTGCGCACAATTTCCGACGGTAGTGTACATGAGTGAAGTCAGTAGAAAATGAGACATCTTTGAATAAATGTCTAACCATATACGTTACAATTTAATGAAACTATATAAACTCTTTAAATGATAATGTGCTCAATAAGTTACAACTTAAACAATCGTAAAGCACAATCTTCTAGCAGTCTTTTTATACTTATTTGAATGGGATTCATATTTGAAACTTTTGTCAGTAAATCATTTACTGCGGCAGTGTAAAATTCTTTTACTTCAGTCATGAAAAACCATTTTTCTTTCTGAGATAAAGCTGCAACTATGCCTTTTACTGTTTCTCCAGGATTTACCACAAGAAAATCTAAAAAGTTTGTTTTATCTTTGAGTAGGGAAGTAGGTTTTTCCCTGACAAATGAAGTTGATTTCAGAATTGGTCCTTTGATAATAATCGATGGCAAAATCAAAATTAGCAGTTTTAACTGACCATGCAATATGTGAATAAGCGGTTCTTCTTTCTGCATAATCAAGGTAAATTCAGTAATGAAGATCCTGAACGCATAAACGATGAACTTTGAAGTGCTCTTTAAACGCGCGTCTTTTAAATGCTTTATTATGTAAATGTAATTCTTCTTTTCAAGAGTGGAAGATTCATTCTTTTGAATGTACGTCAAAAAATAATTTTCTAACATATCTCACGTCCCTGTGGTGAAAGTAATAGTAGAATTTCACTATGAAACCGGAAACATGTATAGAAAGGCAGTTGCAGCCCTTTACGAAAGAATTATGCAAAATATGCAGCTCACAGGTACTTATGTCAAGCAGGGGTTTAGCCTTTAACGTTTTCAATTTTTCTTGGAACAAAGTCATGACGGTTTTATTCACATTCGGTCCATCAAATTCTAGAGCTTAGCCCTTTTTTAACAATAAAAAAAAATTTGAATGACTTCTTTTAGGTATTACAACTACAAAGGTACGCGAAGGTACGCGAACTTTAAAGTCTGTCCCATAAACTTTGTATCTGGTGACGCTGCACTACTATTAGAGGATAAATCTCACAAACAATTATTTAAACTATTCGTTATGCGGGCTGTAAATTGTAACTTGTATACTTACGAAGATTTTAGTGTATTCAAAAATCTATTTATGAACCTTCGTTTCAAATAACAGTTAATAATCACTAGCCTGCACGGATCCGGTTTTTTATAAAAAAAAGGAATTGTTTTCTTTAGTTTCTCATGCGCTGAATCCGAATCTGGCAGCGAAAATTGCCCATCACGTAAGGATTGTGAGAAAAATATGGTTGAAACGCCCAAACGTCACGTTCTTAGCGTAATGTTCTTTATAAAATGTCCGATAACGCTCCATAGTACAGTCGTCCCCAGAAATGGATTTTGGCGGACATATATGTCCACAAGTTATATTTCTTACCCTTAACTGATTTTAATTTTTTTTAGATATACTATGCATTACATTCCTTACAAACGTGAGGAAGCCAAGTTTTGTATTTGTTTTTGGGTTTAACAATACATTCACAAATACAGCGGCAAGATTGTTAATTTTTAACGATATGATTTTTTTTATCTCTGAATGAAGCTCTTGAATAAAGTAATTGTTAGCCAGAAATAATGAAGACACACTTACAAATTACGAGTAGTCTTTTATAAGTTTTATTTAATTATTGTGAACAATTTATTTAAACAAATGCAACAGTATATCAGTTTGTTCTGGAAAACATTATTTTGTCTTAGGAGATATATGACTCAAATATTTAAGGCACCCGCTGTAAAGCTACCTATAATTATTTAATGAAAAAGCTGTTGTTTTGTTGAATAGTGTGTATTTAATTTATTTTGTCAGTGGAATGACCGTTTTGATCTACTAGTCTCTATTATTAGTGATATTTATTAACAAACAAGCTTTCGCTCGAAGACGTCAAGCTTCTTCAAGAATACAGTTCTTGGAATAAAATATTGCTATCTAGTAAAAAAGATTTTACACAGAGATAGAATTGTTAAATATAGAAGGAAAAAAAATTATAAGTTTTAATTAGGTTAGTCTACTTACACGAGAAGTTAAAAAAGCATTTTTTTATGAAAACATTATTGGAGTTTAGGTTAAAATGCATTTTTGTGTTGAATGAATAAATTTCGGGCAGCACTTCTCTTCGCCATTTCTGCATGTCCAGAAGTGAGATTATGTTCGTTGTTACATGAGAATGTAGAAAATTAGTCGATCACTAGAGCCGCCGATCATGCATTTGTAGAATAAAATAAAATAGAGGGAAGCATTTGAAATCTTAGATAGTAAGAGAATTAAAAGTTATTAGTCGTTCATATTAAGCTAAGGTATACATTAGGGTGATCAGAAAAAAACACTTTTGGTTTCCTTATGAGCGAAAGGCAAATAATGATATTTTATCCGATTGTAGAAGCCAGATTTTTTAAAAATCAATTTTAAAAGAATATTTAGAGGTGGCCCATCGTCTTTGAAGTTCTTATGTTATTAACATGGGCAAAACCAACTTTTTCTCATTTAGGATTTTAACCACGAAGCTATCCACTTTTTAATTCGAACTTTTAATATGATGTTATTCAGGTCCTCAGAATCCACATAAAAGCATTTTCTCAATGAAAATTTCATAAAAATGTTAATGACGGTTGCTTGAAAAATGCCATTTTCACTGTTTTTTTACTGTTTTTAAAGCCTAATAACAGCCCGAATAATATATATCTTATACTGAAATTTAAATAGTATTTTCCTCGGAGGTTGAAGATCACATTTTTTGAAAAAGCAGATTAGGAAAAATATTAATAAGCCTGCTATAATGAAAACAAATCTGAGTGAATTTTTGAAATTTGACGGGTCTACGACTCAAGCTGTTTAATTTTCGGGGCGGAGCGCTCATCAGCTCGGCCATAAAAGTCGATCACAGTGGGTCTTGACACCATAAACTCATAAAGCAGACCCTTTCTCGGGATGTGTTCTTCAGTTATATTTCCCTTTTTCAGAAAAGTGAATAATAATAATTCAGAAAACGCTAACTAATCCTGTTATAAAGTCACATCGATGAAAAGAGCTGAGGGTGGACCTTTACGATCGACTTTCACTTATCGAAATTGTCAGCTTTTGCAATGACAAAGTTCAAAGACGATGGGCCAACTTTAAATATTGTTAAAAATTAAGCAAAAAAAAGCTGGCTTCTACAATCCCATAAGCTAACTTTATTTGCCTTTCGCTCCTAAGAAAACCAAAAGTGTTTTTTTCTGGTGACCCTAGTATATATTTTCTCCATATTTGAAGGTTAATAAAATATTAAATTCAAGGAAAGTTCTTTTGTAAAATCTTGTAAGTTTATTAATAAGAGGTAATACAAATAGTTGGTTAAGATAGAATTTGGGATTGTTATTTTCAGTTGCAGTATTTGAAGTTTGATTTTTCTTCTGTAAATTAATTAATCTTTTATTGATAAATTTTTTGATGAAATTAACAGAGTAACCATTATTTTTAAGTGTATTTTCGACAAAGTTTACATTTTGTATTTTAAATATAATATTTGAGAGTGCAGCAACTCTGTCAGCTACACTGTGTTTGACAGAACTTTTATCTTTGATTGCTATGTTTGACTCGAAATTGAGGTATCTCTCAGATCACGTCTCTTTACTTATAATGTTATTGTTTTTTCTGTGAAAGGTAATGTCTAAGCAATTTATTGAATTGTATTTTTTTATTTCAATAGCGAACTGTAGTCTTGGATGGTAAGAATTTGAAATTATTGTGTAGAATGTCAATTTCGTCTTCGGCGACACAGGTCACAATGTCGCCGACATATCTGTAGTAAGTAATCAATTTAAAGGGTAGTTTTTTAATGATATCTTTTTCGAGTCCTTCTATCACTAGGTCAGAAATTATACCAGAAAGAGAGGATCCCATAGGAGTACCAAAGATTTGTTTATGAAATTCATTCTGGAAGTTTTGTTTTGTTATGAAAACATTATTGGACATGCAAAGCATTTTTGTGTTAAATAAATAGATTTTAGGCAGCACTCCTCTTCACCATGGCTGCATTTCCAGGAGTGAGGATATGTTTCTTTGTTACATGAGAATATAGAAAACTAGTCGATCACTAGTGCCGCCTATTTTGCATCTGTAGAATAAAATAAAATAGAGGGAAACATTAAAAATCGTACATAGTAACAGAATTTAAAAGTTATTAGTCGTTAATAATAAGCTACGGTATATATCGCTAAGGAAATCGGTGTCGGAACGTTTGTTAAAGGGGTTACTATGTTTTATAATTTGAAACATTTCTTTAAAAGTTCACATGAAAATGAATGTAAAAGAGATTCTAAAGTTACTGCTTTGGTGTCACACTCACACACTCAGGACCACAATTTAGACTTCTCTAATGCTAAAATATTATCTACAGAAAATATTTTTTTTGCCTTCTATATTTAATAATTCTATCTCTATGTAAAATCTGTTTTATTAGGTAAAAATGTTTTATTTCAAGAACTGCATTCCTAATGAGGCTTGACGTCGTCAAAAGAAAGCTTGTTTTTCACTAAACGTCACTATTAATAAAGACTAGTAGATCAAAAATGTCATTCCACCGTCAAACTAAATTAAATGCACACTAGTCAACAAAACAACATCTTTTTAATAATTAAATAAGATTCGGAAAGTAGAAGAAACTATTGCTGACGGAACCGGATTTTTTAGTGGGATAAGGAAGCATTATGGCGAAGCAATCATTTTACACATTCACACCTGGATTATTAAAAAGAAAACTCTATCAAAGCAATCAAAACCGTTTTCTACTGAGAAGCCGTTCACAGGTATACCTCCCTGCACATATTATTATTTTACAACCCCATACAATAAAATTTCCTAAAAGTTACAATGGTATTGCTCCGAAATTTTACGGATTATCTGAAATTCATAAAAAAAAACAATTCCTCTTAGACCTGTCACTTCCTTTATTGGATCACCTATTTATAACCTATCCAAATTTGTTGTTAAATCAATCCAACACATCACTTATAAAACATCATTCAACACCAAAAACAGTTGGGACCTCATAAAAAAAATATATATTCAAATTCCTAAAAACCAAAAAAATATTTCAATTCCTACCAACCAAGATTACAGTTCACTATTGAAATAGAAAAATATGCAAAAGATGTTTTCAATGTTTCACTAAAAATAAAGATATAGACTCAGAGAACATAAAAATGATTGTAATAGAGATTCTACAGATACTGCTTTAGTGTCACACTCAGACACTCTGGACCAGCGATATATACCGTAGCTGAATATTAACGACTAATAACTTTTAAATTCTCTTACTATGTAAGATTTCAAATGTTTCCCTCTATTTTATTTTATTCTACAAATGTAAGATAGGCCACTCTAGTGATCAACTAATTTTTTATATTATCCTGTAACAACGGACATAACCTCACTCCTGGACATGCAGCCATGGTGAAGAAGAGTGCTAACCAAAATTTAGCTGTTTAATAAAAAAATGCACTGCATGCAGTGCATGTCCAGGAGGGAGTGTTATATATTTTATGAATTGTACTTATTTTGCACAAAATCACTAAATACAAAGTTCTAACACCTCTTTAACCTTACATTTTGTAACTATAAAAAAGTTTGCAAATTTTTTTCCTAAATATTAAAAAATTTACATCTTCTTAAAACTGTCACATCCCGTGACTAGAGGCAAACAAAACAACTTATTACTATATGTAAAGGTTAATTTTAACCTGCTACGCCTCAAATCTTACGAAATTGTGTGCATCAGGAAATATACTCTAAATCAATGTCAAAACGAAAACAAGTATTAACTCGCCTACATCGAATGATCTTTCAAATTGTACGATTTGAGTAGAGATACCACGTGGCTACTGTAAAAGATGTATTACATTAGTCGTATGACTCGGGCCGATATATTGATATAAATCTGGATCTAGCCTGACAGCATCGAATAATTTAAGAATTTATATGAAGCACTTAAAGGATCCGGAAGATTACGCTAAATGTAAATTAAGCTGTTCGTATTACACGCGGCGAAATATCAATATGTGACATTGAACAGGTCATAACTTACCACGCATCTCCTAACTTCAGTGGACCAGCAGAAGGTTGATTAGACCACTTATATTCCATACGCCGAACTACCGAATAGAAAGCTGTTAAAACCAAGGATTTCCACGATGATTTGTGAGTTTTGAGCATTATATAACCTCGGCCCGCTTATCCCGAGGAAAATTATCGGGTGAGGCACGAAAATGTATTTATGGGACTACCTATGCGACTATCGAGGAATTCATCGATAAACTTAAAAGAATATATGCCCCCGCTAAAAGTGTTCACCAATTGCAAGGGAAATGAAAAAACCTATATATGTGGGAAAATGAAAATGGACCCTCATATGCATTCCTAATGAAAGAAGTAGCCAACAAAATCAAAGACGCTCAAAGAGTAAGCAACAATGGACAGGTATTTGTACTTGTATTTATTCATGAAAAGTTCCTAGGGGTAAATAGCCCTATAAGGAACAGGTGATACATATTACAATTAAAATGTGACAGCGATCGATTTGAGGATTAGAATCAAAAATAGGTATTAACAAAGGTAAAGAACTAAACTATGATACAAAAAATTGGATCCGGGCTATCTACAGAAGGCACGCCTTCTCAAAACCAAGTTTCACTTAAATGAGCAGGCTAAAGTTTGTACCTCACAAATTATGTTTTAGGGATGCCTCCTGAGCATTTTTATAGAATATTAAAAAAATCGTTACGTCCCATTTTATAAGAACTCGATATTTGTTGTTTTTTTGATCAATTTATGTGATTTTTCTCGAAAAGAACAAGTAATAAGTAACGTTTTCTGCGCTAAAAACCATCAATTTTGCGCCCTGAATTAGTTCCTGTGTAATTAATATTGATGGACTTTCCGATCCCTTTTAGACTTTGAAAAATATGTGGAAGACATCAGTTTTTTCAAGATTCCATAATTCTGGTCCATTTGTCGTTGAAATTCTAAAATCCAAAAAAAAAAGACCAAAAATTTCCATAACATATTTTTGTAGGAAATTCGACGCTCTACAAAAAAGGTCTGTTATGATTTTTTCATAAATTTATTCCTTCAAAAGTTATTCAAGGTTAAAGTTGAACACATGATAAATTTATCGTTTTTTTCTTGATTTTTTGCAAAAATTTGAATTTTGTCACTAATTATCTTAATTGTTTTTTTCGGAAATTTTATAGTTTGAAATGTTTAAAAAAAAACAATAATCTAACTCAAATCATCACATTATCAAGTTGAACATTGTTTGAAAATTTGTCTTTTATTGTTCTATTTTTAATAAGAAATATCTTTTAAATCATTAAACTTGATAATGTGATGATTTGAATTAGATTATTGTTTTTTTTTAGAGAAAATTTTAAACTATAAAATTTCCGAAAAAGATGAGCGACCTCTAAATATTAATATTAAGAGCTCTACTTTTAACAGGCGTCTTTTTACACCTTTCCGGAAGTTTTCATGTGGGGGTTTCGAAGAAAAAAAAATAGTCGATTTTTTTGAACCACCCTAATACACACACACACACACACACATATATATATATATATATATATATATATATATACCCCTTAGTGCTGCATTCGAGCGAGACGATACGAGAATCGATCGATAATTTTCTTAATCTCGGTTTGCCATTACGATACTCTAATATCGTCTCGTCTTATTCAATCGAGATTCTTGGGAAAACTATTGATCGTAACGAGATTCTCGTTTTTTTAACAGCTATTTTTACAACAAAAATTTTGATTTACACACAAACTTGAGTTTTAGTGTTTTTAATACATTTTCTATCAATATTTTCATTATTATGAGACTATTAGAAACAAATATGCTATTTACAGTTATTTTTTAATAAGTACTTTGCTTTTCCAAATTTTCATATTTATAATTGATATTTTGGGAATAGCAACTAAAATATTATAACTATATTATATGATATTAACCTTTAAACAAATTTTGAATGTAAAGAGAATGCTGAAATTTTGATCGTTACAAATAGTTCATCCTGATAAATTAAATTAAACCAATTTGTACTATGTTGGTATAATTTTATTTATCAAATTATATCTATCTATTCAAAATACTAGAAAAATGCAATGTTTTACGGGAATAGTATTTACTTTGTTCTTCATTTTCCTGTGAAAGTCTAATATCTATATTATGAAGAAAATTGTACAATTTTTTTAGAATGCAGTTCATCTTATATAATTTATTTGGATATATGGATGAAAAAAGTTCGGAATTGATCGGAAGTTAGACATGAGACGACATGATGATAACAAATGAATGCACGAGAAGTTAGTTTTAGAATATGTTTCAAAAACGAACGAGACCGATTGAAATGTTAAGAATTTTCGTATCGAAATGCAGCACTAATACCCCTTCATTTTGACACCAACCTGAACACCGTTAATGGGTTCAAGGTGACAACAATTTTTTGCTTTTGTTTTTTCCTCTTTCAAAACAAGTTACGGCGAGCCTGCTTTGAAACGGTTCTGCCAGAACGAGGATACCGTGAGGAGGCTATCCCCCCGGTCCTTCCTGGGGGACGTACAATGATGGATTTCAACCTCTTCGGGCTTCTCGGAGGACTCGGTCGTCGTGTGTCGGTGGATGAACGTCGTGGCGATATCGGAGCCCGTTTTCCACAGCCGAAAACGGCCCTCAGGGCATGTTGTTTGTGGGGAGACCCGTACGGATATAACTCGAGTTTAGGAAACTGCAGAGCTTCAGGCGTCATTCCCCTGCGCTGACGCCCCCTTGTGGCACACTCGCGCTTTTCTTCTTTCCTCTTGAGGGTCGCTTTACCGTCGACAAACACTGTGTCCGCCCCCGGGGTAGGGGGTCGTAGAACCTCCCGGGGAAAGGATCCCTTGGATGACCCGGGCCGGGTTGTGTAATCAGGTGTCAAGCTATGGGGAAGAGGCGGTGACGATCGGATTGGCGAGGTCTGGAGATCCACGAAGTCGTCGTCCTGAGTGGCTTTGATTTCCTCCCCCTCCTGCGTAACTAAGAGTGGCGAGTTAGTCTTCTCCGGCGGGGCTACAATTACCTCCTCGTCCAGAGTAATGGTGAGGGGCGAGTTAGTCCTCTCCGGCGGGGCTACAATCATCTCCTCGTCCAGAGTAATTATAAGCGGCGAGGTAGTCCTTTCCTGCGGGGCTACAATTAGCTCCTCGTTCAACGTAATGGCCAGTGGCGAGTTAGTTCTTTCTGGCGAAGCGGGGACTGGGATGGCATCCTCCACTTCTTCTGCCGTGATAATCGCCAGGGGCAAAGGGGTTCGGTCCAAGGTCGCAAATGACTCGACAGCCTGAAGAACCTCCTCAGTCAAGTAGAGCTCCTGTTCCAGGGAGAGGCCTCCGAGGTAGGGTAGCGGGAGAGTTTCTGGCTCCTGGGGGCCCCGGTGGTCAGGCCAGAATGTCGGCACGTCGACCAGATTTGTCGTGTTTGTGGAGGAGCCAAGGCTAGGTGGGGCCGCGACTGTAGCGTGATGTAACTGTGCTTTGACGCCTGGCGCGTAGGGTTCGTGGTGCACTATTCCGCCATGAAGAGGAGGGATTCTGAGGGGACTGCCATTGTATCCCGGGCGAGTGGGGTCGTACTCTTGGGTGTGGTCAATTTTCGGCGAGACCAGGAGGGCTGAGGTCGAGGGGATACCCTCTCCAGCAACTTTCTGCGAGGCCAGATAAACACGTTGCCATTTATCCGGGCAAATACGTTTTCGTTTCTTGACCGGTGGAATTTCACCCTGCCGCTCTGCAAAAGCCTTCCGGCGTTGTTCAGTCCTTCGCTTATGGAGACTCTCTTTATTTTCCTTCGTTGGATTCATCTACGATCAGAGATAACTCCGAGATAGACATTCTTCCCTGTAGTCGACCCACCCAGAGAGACAGTAAGACGGAGAGAACCTCGATCCTCGCGAAAGGACCGTAGGAAAAGAAAGAGAACCTCGATCCTCGAAAAAAGGACCGTAGGAAAAGAAAGACAACCTCGATCCTCGAGAAAAGGACCGTAGGAAAAGAGAGAGAACCTCGATCCTCGAGAAAGGACCGTAGGGAAAAAGAGAGAGAACCTCGATCCTCGAGAAAGGACCGTAGGAAAAGAGAGAGAACCTCAATCCTCGAGAAAAGACCGTAGGAAAAGAGAGAGAACCTCGATCCTCGAGAAAGGACCGTA
>CAKNXH010055186.1:0-31575 GCA_932178445.1 Andricus quercusramuli | reverse complement strand
CTCAAGTCGATCAGACTCCATATTGTCCGCTGGGCATTATGAAAACGATTTCAAAACTGGTCTTTTTTACATTATTATCGAGAACCAGTTTTCAGGACAAGGTTTTTATTATTTATTCCAAAGACATTCTGAATCTTATGACTTCATTCCAAACCTAATTCCGAATTGGAATTCACAGGCCCAAGTCGATCAGACTCCATATTGGCCGCTGGGCATTATGAAAATTATTTCAAAACTGGTCTTTTTTCACATTATTATCGAGAACCAGTTTTCAGGACAAGTTTCTTATTATTTATTCCAAAGACATTCTGACTCTTATGGCTTCATTCCAAAACTGAATTCGAGGTGGAATTCACAGGCTCAAGTCGATCAGACTCCATATTGGCCGCTGGGCATTATGAAAACGATTTCAAAACTGGTCTTTTTTCACATTATTATCGAGTACCAATTTTCAGGACAAGGTTTTTATTATTTATTCCAAAGACATTCAGACTCTTATGGCTTCATTCCAAACCTGAATTCGAGTTGAAATTCACAGGCTCAAGTCGATTAGACTCCATATTGGCCGCTGGGCATTATTAAAACGATTTCAAAACTGGTATTTTTTCACATTATTATCGAGAACCAGTTTTCAGGACAAGGTTTTTATTATTTATTCCAAAGACATTCAGACTCTTATGGCTTCATTCCAAACCTGAATTCGAGTTGAAAATCACAAAATTATGAAAATTATGAAAATCGTTTTCATAATGCCCAGCGGCCAATATGGAGTCTGATCGACTTGGGCCTGTGAATTCGAACTCGAATTCAGGTTTAGAAAGAAGCCATAAGAGCCAGCATTTCTTTAGAATAAATAATAAAAAACTTGTCTCGGAAACTTTCTAGAACTGATTTCTAATGCGAGAGTGGGTTTGTATGGGTGTTCTGAAAACAATCTATTGACTGAGGATCATATCAAAAAATCATTTACAATTACTAGAATTAATTTCTAAGATGTGGGTGGGTTTGATGGAGTGTTAGGGGTACATTATATAGACTGATGTTTCTCTGAAAAAATTATTAACACAATAACTTTGCATTTTGTGAAAATAACTTTTTTTTTGCTAATTACAAGTTTGGAAAATCTTTTCAAAATCTTAACAGCCATATGTAATTTACTTCTTGTGGGTGGATGGACTTTTGTGGATGTTATAATAATAATCCGGAACCCAAGGACCTTTTAAAAAAATCAATGTCGCTATAACTTTGATTTTTTAGAGAAATGATTATATTCCCATGGACTAAGATCGGAAACTATTCACCGGGTCTTTCCAGCTTTCTAGAGTTGAGTTCTATTGCGTGGGTGGGTTTTATGGGTTGTTAGGTGTACATTATATAGCTTAAGGTTCCCCTGAAAAAATCATAAACACAATAACATTGCATTTTGTGGAAAAGGCTTATTTTTGCTAATGTTATAAGATCAACTCAGAATTGAAAGAAAATGTGGAAAGTTTTATTTATCTATTTTATCGGTCAGTATTTTGCGTTGAATATATTTTTCCTTCTTTTTTTTCTTATATTTTTGTAAGATAATATTTATTTGTTATATTTTCTAATTAATATATTATAACTTATTGAAAATTATTACTCGTACATATGTTTCAATGCTTTTTCTATTTTGAATATGGCGCCATAAGTCCTTTTAAATCGATTTAGTGATCGATAGGGATACCAAGCGGCACTGATTGTACTGTTTCTGTTTACTTTTTTTCGACCTTTGAAAAACGTTTTATTTTATTAATTTTTAAATATTTATCGCGAGTGTTGACGTTCCGGAGGGACTTTCCCCCTCAAATATGGATATGTGCTTCCTGTGGGGGAAAAAATTGCCCCCCGACATCCTTCCTGTGCGCCAGTATTCGAAACCAATTTTTTGAGGTGAGTTTTGTAGGTTGGATTACCCCCTGCATGAGCCTTAACAGATCCTACGAGCTTCACTTGTTTCCTTCGCTACATTCATTTGTTCCCACATTCAGTTGTTTTTCCTTTATTAGCTACAAATGAAAGCGCATACGTGTGGTACGGTAGCATTCATTTTTCTACGTCAACATCTCCTGCGATCTTCACTTGTTTTCTTCGCAGCTGAGGAATCAGTCTTTCCGATATTTACTTTTTGTGTTCCTTTCCTACATATATTTGTTTTTCCTTTGAAAGAATAGTTTTCGCGTGATATTCTTTGTTTGTCGTGACCTGTCACAGTAAGAAATATCTGCGACAAATCAAAATCCAAGATGTGTTGGCTGTTATAGGTTTTTATTTAGAGTACATGGACAAAAGAAAAAAATTTTAACTGAAGATGAAGCAACGAATTACTCTAACGAACTTCAACAAACGATTGTTCTTAACGATATCTTGTGTTCAAAATGCCGAGCTGTCCAATTCAAGAAGAATAAGCTTGATGTTAATTGGCAGATTTCTGAAAACGAAGCCGGTGAATCACAATCATCTTCCGATGATCCAGAAATCATTATTCGACTCCAACCCAAAGTGGATGAATCAGATATTGAGAGAGTTGAAGTTCCTATTCAAAGAGCTATTTCAACTCATAGATACTGTCATATTTGTTCTGCCACAACGAATCTCACACTTATTTCAGAAGAAGCTCGAATGCAATCTTATATTAAGATAAAAATCTATATACCAGCAGGAAACCGATGCTGTCGGAATCACTTAATCAAAGGTCGATTTTACGACGAAGATCTGTCTGCTTTGAAGGTGTTCTCTAATTCGTCAAGTGTAAGTCCTTCGGAATTATCGAAAATAATGGAAAGTCTCGCAATCAAATGTGATTCCACCCTCTATGATAAGCTTGGAGATTATAGTCTTTCAGAAAAGCAACTTCTCATCTTCACAGGAATAAACTGGGGAAATATCATACGTTTGAAAGACATGATGACTTTGATGCGAAACGGAAAAATGCGGACCGTGACACAGGCACTCGTACTACTTCTTTTTAATACTTCGCACTGGTAATTCTAATAAAACTCTCGCTTCCATTTTGCAACTAGAAAATGAACAATTATCTCAGAATATTCGTCATCTATAATTAAGTAATTTGAAGAAAACATCTTGCCCTTTCATTTCGGAATAAATTCTTCCAACAGAAATGATCTTATTCATAATCATACAACTGAAATTGCCAAGAGTTTATTTGCTAATGACGAAAACCTAATGTTAATATGCGACGGGACGTATGCTTGTCATCAAAAACGTATGAATAATGAGTTCCAAAGGAAATAATTTTCTGGGCAAAAGAAGGTCCCACTTTGCAAGCCTTTCACGATTTACACATTTGACGGTTACGTGGTTGATATACTAGGACCATATTCTGCAAATGTAAACGATACAGAGATCATAAAGTCTCCTACAAGGTCCAAGAAGCGTGTGCAACTTGTTTAAAGAGAATGACTATGCAGTTCTAGATCGTGGATTCCGAGATGTCAAGGCTGAATTAGAACTTAAGAAGATCAAAGTGTCAATGCCTGCATTTGATCCACGGAATACTAAAACAAAATACCGTCTGCTTGACCATAAGTTAGATAATAAAATGCTCCCGAAAGATGGAACCTATTTTCGAATTGCATCGTATCTGAACAATCTATTGGGAAAAAGGTTAAAATCGGACGCAGATGTTTCAGATGCAATTTTGGAAAGAATTGACAAGGTGTCCAGTAAAGACGCGTGATAAAATTCCCGTACATTTCCCGGAGACTTCTTCAGAATTCCCGTACATATATCAGACTTAAAAGTGCTTTGTAGTATGCTACTGTAAAAATGAGACTTCTTATAAACATAAAATACACACATAATAAAACGTCTTTGGAATGGAACTATAAAAATGAAACGTTTACAATACAAGTTGCATTCTCTGTGTTTCGTAGACAAATTAAAGTATATTTAGCCTACTGTTGGTAATACATTTAAGCTCATTTTTCTAGTTTTACAATAATTATTTAATTAAACTAATAATTTCTTTTGACCGATACTTCTGCGTTTAACTTACAAATTTACAAACAACACAATTTGCCAGTTGAAAAGTGACTGAAGTGCAGAAAATAATGTGTCAATGGGAAAAAGCAAGAACTTGTTGACCGGTATGCAGAATGTAGGTTATGCTTACATCGTTTATAGTCGCATAGTTGGAATAGTAGAAAAATGGTGTTTTACAAAGGAATTAAATTATCTGTAAGGATAAAAAGAATACATAAAAAAGGTTGATCAAGAATTTTCGAAGAAATGCAGTTGGATTGTTTGAATTTCAGAAATTTAAATTTGTAAGTCAGTATTGTATTGTATTGAATCTTGATCTGTAAATCACAATTAAAGAATTATTAATTTGTAGTGACTTAATACTTTTATTTGCTTGATTTTTATTAATGTTGTTTCTGATTTGAAACTGCTTAAAATTTCTTCAATTTAGAATACTGAAAATTAGAACATGGATTCGTATTTTAGAACCAGACATCTTTGAACTGTGTAACTTATAGAAGTTTATAAGTTTTCGGTCCAACGGCATTTATTTTTAAATTATGTAATTTAAAAGTTGTAAAAGCTTCCATTTTAATGCGGTGATAACTTATTTAGCGTTTAAATTAAAACATTTTAAAGCTGTAATTTGAAAAGCTTGAAATTCAAGAGTATCATTTTGAGTGCTTTACCTTGCACTTCAGTTTTGAGCACTTCCAATGAAGAAATTGTCCGCTCAAATAGTTTGCATTTTTTCCCTGCGCACACATAACCACACTCACCTATCACTTTTTCTGAATTCCGCGCAATTTTTAATATGCACTTTAAGTGAATCATCGGGAATGTTACTCGTTAGAAATATTAAGCAGGGTTTAAGAAATAAAAAAAAATACTATATTTATATTTCAAGTACGACTTGCACCGGATGACACTTTTATAATTTCCAAAACAGCACTTCTTGTCTGAATCAACCTTCTTTCTTTAGCGGATTTTCTCCTAGTGAATCAGAATTTTTTTGTGGGAAGTGCTTTAACTTCTAATTGCTCGAAAAATATATTTTTTCGTTAATATTTACTATTCCCACATACATTTTACGGAAAAATTGCTCGAAACTCACGGAAGTGCTATATATTTTCCGCACTTGCACAAATGCACAGTATCTTTTTTTTTTAAATAAAAAGGTCTATTCAGTCGACAATCGAACGGATTTCGATTTTCGACTCCTTAGAGCATCGGAGTCTAACTGCTGGACCGTGGACCGTAACACACGCATGTGTAGTTCAGTGACGCGCAATATTTGAAAATTAACAAATATACAAAAACCTCTGTCTAGTACATAATTAAATCATTTAGGTACATACAAAATTCCAGCTTCAAAATAAAAAATCCCGTACATTTCCCGCACCAATAAAATTCCCGTACAATTCCCGCTTTTCACGCTTTTTCCACACACTGGACACCCTGATTGAAGTCCGGAGATATATCGGAAATACTTTAGCTGATGAGGCCAAGGAAAAAGGTTGGTTACGTAGAAAAGTGATGTTCCAAAGTATGTCATCAGAAGATCCCTTAGATTTCCCTGAAATGACCGAAAAAGATCTTAAGATTCTGTTCACTGGATCTTATCAACTGTCGCAGGCAGTATGTTACTTAGCTGAGATGATTGATAAGGATGGAAAAATGAATCTGCAATTCGTTACAGATCAAACGAACGTTTTAAAACTGCAAGTTCAATCGTGTCATATTTCTCGAAAAATAAATCGCTGTTTCGTGAAATATAAACCCAATAGTTTCGGTATTTCAGGTATGCTGCAGTATGCATGTGACTGCGCCAACGGAAGAAGAACTGTTGGCTGCTGTTCACATATTGCTGCAATAGTTTACTATTTATCTCACACGAGATATTTGTCCAAAGTTTTGAAACCAGCTGAAATTCTCAGTAAATTGTTTCAGAGGGGTATAATATTACTCCTGCAATTGAAGAAGATAGCGATGAGGATTGAAGGGATCTTGCAGGCAATAAGCACTCTAATTCATGAGAGGCGAGGGGACTTACATTAAAAAAACTCACCCCGATTTCCGAGAGGCGAGAGGCCTCACAAGAAAAAAGCACCCAGATTGGTGAGGGGCGAGGGGACTCACATTAAAAAAGCACCCCGATTTGTGAGAGGCGAGGGGCCTCACATTAAAAAAGCACTCCCGTTTGTGAGGGGCGAGGGGACTCGCATTAAAAAAGCACCCCGATTTGTGAGGGGCGAGGGGGCTCACATTAAAAAAGCACTCCGATTTGTGAGGGGCGAGGAAACTCACATTAAAAAAGCACCCCGAGTTGTGAGGGGCGAGGGGACTCACATTAAAAGAACACCCCGATTTATGAGGGGCAATGGGGCTCACATTAAAAAGCACCCCGATTTGTGAGTGGCGAGGCGACTCACATTAAAAAAAAACATACGATAAAGGGTCTGAAATCGTACTGCAACTTGTGACACCTTTCGAATAAATGACTTGGACATTAATGGGAAGTTATGCGATTCTGTAAAAAATGATTAATTAATGCCCCTGTACTGAATGAACCTCCTTTTTTGAATTTGAAGGATTAAAAAAAAAGTTGACCAATCATTCAAGTATTTCGAGTCACACAATGTGTCTAAAGATGCTGTTGCGTACGGAGCGAGGCACTGTACAGCGCGTCGCAGACCGTACGTGACGTACCCAAGATCTTTCTTATATTAAACTATGTACAACACCTTCGATCGTTTTGAGACTCGGACATGGAATTCTAAAGTGTTCGAAGATTTTTTAGACGAAAAATGGTGATAGTTCCTCGAATGCATCCCATAACAAAAAATTCAAACATATTTTACAACATTTTTTTGACCGGTATTTTTTGAAAAAAAAATCGAAACTTTTCTACAACATTCATTCATTGAGTGCCATAACATATTTTTTGTCCATCGAAATCGGTCTAGCCGTTCTTGAGAAAAATGAATGTTTCTATTTTCTTTTTTCTTTCTATAATCTTTTGGGAAATTTAGTCTTACATCAGTGCCAACTGACTGTAAAAATCTCAACCAGATCAGGGGGGGGGGCAGCACATACATGCTTATCCTGCTAAGCCCTTTAATAATCTAGCACAACTTCTCAGGAACGCGAATTTACTATGGCAACCCGACAAATGCGAATTCTTACGACCTGGATCAATGGATCAAGGGCGTTAGCAAAACAAGGAGTTTTGCCCAGTTTGAACAATTTACAAAAAGGAATGGTAAAAGAAATTAAGAAGGGAAGCTATTATTATTCAACTCTCCTGATCGAAGAAGATACGAAAGAAAATTTATCACACACTTTGGATAGCATTACATTATCAATTTGTTCATTACATGCATTTGCTACGAAACTGAATCTACGGTCAATAAGTGTTGCATGAACTTCATAAATCAATCATATATAATGGGAAGAAATTAAATTTACCTTTGATACCGTTTTTTCCGATTCACCTGCAAAGATTATAGTTTGTAATGGGATAACACAGTATCCCACGAAGGAACAAAGATCAAAGATGATAGAAGAAGCTCATTCCTCAGCACTAGGAGGACATAAAGACGTTACAAAAACGTATAACCGTATTCTTCGAAAATTTTATTAGGAAAATATGAAGTTAGACATCCAAAAATATATTCAAGGTTGTTTACAATGCCAACTCAATAAATTAGTTCGGGTTAAAACCAAAAGCCCTATGATGATCACGGATAAACCCATCACAGCTTTTGAGAAAATATCAATCGACATTGTTGGTTCATTGACGCAACAAATTCAGGAAGTTTATACATTTTTACGATACAAGACAATTTTATAAAATACTCCCTAGCTATCCCCTTCCCAATCACCAAGCTAGCACAATAGCCGACACTTTTGTGAAAAAGTTTATTTGTATATTTGGATTCCCTAAAGGAGTACTAACAGATCAAGTTAGAGATTTTTTGAGCAATTTGTTAAAAAGATTAGTAGAGCGTTTTCGAATCAGACCCCTTATGAATTAGTTTTCGGTGAATTAGTAACAAACCTTCATGAAATAAGAGCACAAGCAAGAGAAAACCTCATGAACGCAAAAGAAAAATCTAAAGTGTACGTGAAAATTAATATTCAAGGAAAACCATCTGTAGGGCATATCAATGGACTTAAAAGATCTCACATCAATATTCAAAAATAAAAACGAAAGCATCCCTTCCGTCTATTTCAAATGGATCCGGTAGAATGCCAACGCATCGACTCACTGATGACAGTATTTTATCATAAAATCGATTTATTTAAAATATGGCCACATTTATTCCACACAGATTTCTTAGATAGGGATAACCTTAGTATTCCCAAACGTGCAGCAAATCTTACAGGCCCAAATACTGCTCTTGAAATAATGACAGAAATAAAAAATCAAGGAACAAATTCCTATAGAAGATTAATCCTGTGCTTAAGACTCTCAGACCGTGACACTTCAGCTGATGTCTTAGCACACATGGAATAAAAAAAAATTGATTAGCATTTCGAACTCGAAAGTTCCTTGCCTCACTACCCGATTCGGGTAGTGTTTCTAGGTGGATAAATACTACCAGTGTGGGTCCACCACTCCCACGACGGGTCAACAACACGCAATATTCCCCGAACGGCCACCCATCCAAGTACTAACCGCGCCCAACACTGCTTAACTTCAGTGATCTAACGGGAACTGGTGTTTTCAGCGTGGTATCGCCGTTGACGCACACATGGAATAAACTAAAATAAAATAAATAAATACAAAATATAAAAAATTAACGAGAAAAAAGCACAACAAAGAAATAGATCAATAATTATTTCAGAGTAAACATGGATCCTAATGACCGCAGGACGTCTGGACTCCCTTATTGATGTAATAACATATCATGTTGACATGAGTATCCTGTGGCCATTCCTATTTGAAACCGGAATTTTTTGCCGTACAGACTGTAACATTCCTGAATGAACAAAGGATCTTTGCAACTCTGATATAATTAGAGACATAATTTTTAAAATCAAGACACGAGGACCGGATGCCCACAAAAATTTTCTACTTAGTTTACGCCAATCCGGGCATGTACTTTTGGCAGACGTGGTGGCTTTTCTAAAATAGGTGCATAAAATATTATTACAACCATATAAACTTATTAAGTATTATTATAATAATCATAAAAGGTGGACAAATTCCTAACTGGAACCTCCTTTTTCCATAATATGGGATCTCAAAGATTGCTCGTGGCACTAATTCTTTCGTATTCACTTCAACCACCTCCTATTAATGCCATCGTGTGATATTAAGTTGGTCTTAACCAACTTAATATAACAAACCTCTCCCTATTAGAGTTGGTAGTAGTAGTCATTAGAGGTATACCTATACGTAAGTAATACAATGCAAAATAGAAGTAAATCGAAACATTATACTGCGGAGCGTATTCTCACACTTCCTCAGTGGCCAATCGCTGCAAAGAATACATTCAAGATATTACAAATGAACAATGCAACTTGATACAGAAAACTGGTGTATTTACTGTAGATAATAAAGCACAGATTTTTAATATGAATCCCAATCATTCTTATTCCGACACTATAACAATAGCTGGAATAAAAGAAAATAGCGGATACTACTCTGGAACTACATTTTCCGATCCTTACGGCACTTGGGATAGAGTTATAGTCGACGTTACTTATAAAATTTCACTGCGAGAATCTTACACTTCAATCAACATAAATGAAAATAAAATCCGTTTTAGCTCAGGAGTTTCATGCACAGCTTCTGAATTTACTTGTATCGATGTAGAAGGAGGCCACGCCTTTTGGAATCCAATACCACCTGACACATGCAACTTTAACCAATATGAAGTACTCTATGCAGGAATAGCAAATGAAACTTACGAAAATTCTACGGAAAATCAAGAAACAATATATTCCTTCGTGACAGATGACATAACTTTCGTGTTAGCATACAAATCAATAATACCCGTATGAAATATTTCATTTTTTGGAACTGAACACCCAAAATTATTAATTTATGAAATGAAAAAAGAAACACCCTTTTTGAAAAATAATGGCCCATCAGTTCATACCATGGATTTATTTACTGATGTCAATTCAAAATTTGCTTACGTTGAAAGACACATTCGCACAGAAGTGAAACGCCTTTATCGTAACCTTCTAGTATAAAAATGTGAACTGGAACAACAAGTCCTAAAAAATTCACTAATTTTAGCTAGCCAACCACCCGACCAGTTTGCTTATCATCATTTGAAAGGACCAGGATACATGTCAATAGTAGTCGGAGAAGTAACTCATCTTATTCAGTGCGTCCCCGTAGAAGTTACTTTTCGCGAAACTGAAGAATGTTATATATGCAACTTCCCATCCTGATAGAAAACAAAACATTTTTTCTCACTCCAAGGACTCATATAATTTCAAAAACAGGCACCAAAATAAATTGCAACACATTCATACCTCCAATGTCTTTCTTTGGCGAAGAGTGGTACAAAATTTTACCCAGTCCTATTGGAGGGCCAACACCTGATATAATGAAACCCAAAGCAAAACCTACGTGGAAATACACGAATCCACCATCATTAGCTACATGTGGTATCTGCTCACAAAATGATATAGAAAAATTGTGCAAACATATTATGTTTCAAGCTGAAAAACCCATGGTCCTGAATAATATAGTTAGAGGGGCAATGGGAGAAGCAACAAATGAACAAGGATTCTCAGTATTCAACTTTTTAGACGAAGAAAAATGAGACAAAATAGCAGAATCAGCTGGGGGAAGGTTTTGGATAGTTTTTACAAACTGTGGCACTACTAGCGCAAGACTAATTGGAATTATAATCATAATTAGAGAAATAAGATTAATTGCAGACAACCTTTTACATGGATACGCCTTAGATAAATTATTCTGCTGGTCATTTCATCTATTCGGAGCACTGTGGGATTCAGTTATTAATTTTCTTTTACATTTAGGTAACCAAAAACCAAGAGAAGGACCAAAACCGTCTATTCCACAAATAGAAGCCCAACAAATAGGACCAGAAACAAAAATTCAGAACGAGAAAATACAACACATTAATACAGGTAAAGATCACACTACTACGGAAGTCACCCTCTATCCACAATCAGAACTTACCGAAGAAATTAACAATCAACATTACTCTATAAAAATCTAACAAGCATGTCACATGAAGGTTACGTCAACACATCAAACAAGCACATGGAACGAAGGGGAGAACCACAACTAGATTACAAACTCCAAATCACTCATGACGCAATTAAACAATACCACTTCTCAATAAAGTTAAAATACCAGCATTTTTTAATTATCAGTAGTGGCAAAGATGAAGAATTAATTGAACAAAACGCGGCAGAAAGTTTATATTTCCTTATTACAAACGCTAATGAAAGAAGATATGAATCCTTCCAACCAACATTTAGTAACACGAATTGCAAAAAGCTTCAAGCATATTGTACTCATAATAATCTTCCAAACCCACAATACGCAACATTAAATACAAAAACATCACCAGAAAATACAACATGAATTGCAATCTGCATAGTCCACAACATCAGACAAACGGGAATAGCAAATACTGGTAAAGAAGCAAAAAAAAATTGCGGAAATTAAAGTTATCAATTTAATAACTTGAAGAGATCTTTTGAACAAAGTTAATGAAGAAAAAATCCCAAATGACCTAAAGAAACTTCCATATCTCACCCAACAACGCTACTGTCACAAACTCTCCACCGAAAATCAAAAATTTTGATATAAATAATAAACAACATATATTAGGAAACCACTTTAATGATGGAAACCCCTGTTGAACTACGCCCACGCGCCACAAGATATACAAAACAAAAGCATACTTCCTTGGGAATGTTAAATCACACTATGATACCGAAGAATTTCCTAATTCGATATGGACTACCGGAAGCTCAATTTATAACATACGAAGACCAACATTCAAGATCAGATTCCTTATTCTTATGTCAAATAACTGTTAATGACCACCTAGTAATTCAAACAGGCGCTACAAAAGAATTAGCTTAAAGTAAAGCTGCACTAAATACCCTCCGTTTATTAATGCGAAAATATGATCTCTGCGAGAATTTTAACTCAGAAAATTACACGGAAAAACAAAAATTCGCCAGGAATTTTCTTTGAGCCAATTTTTGAATTTCGAGTTTTTTCTAAAAATCTTCATTTTGCTTCCTCATAGACGAAGCTTTGTAATGGTAAAATTTTCCAAAAATTTTAAATTCATTTAATTAAACCCTCCTTAATTTAAAACTGTCTAATACAATGTTCTATGCAATTGTCCGGATGTGTGTGTGTGGATGTCACGCTTTTTTGTGAACACGATAACTAGAAAACGGTTGCAGATAAATTGATGAAATTTGGAGAGCTTATTTTCCTCGCTAATATCTTGAAACTGACAGAAGGATTTCTAAAAATATTCATTGCGTTTTGTTAGCACTCAATAATATTTTAAAAATCGGTTTTTTATAGTGAAACTTTTTTCATTAGCATAATTCAAAGTCGATGCAACAATATAAAAGATTCCTTGGTTCGGAAAGAATCGATTGACCTATAATATTGATACATTTTATTTAAGATTAGGGAAGTTGTGGTAATTTATATATTTTGAAAATCGGTTTTTTATAGTAAAACTTTTTTCATTATTATAATTCAAAGTTGATGCACGAACAGAAAAGATGTGTTGATTCGAGTCGAATCGATTGACCTATAATATTAATAAATTTTATTGGAGCGTAAGGAAGCAATGGTAATGCATAATATTTGAAAATACGGGTTTTTATAGTTAAACTTTTTTCTTCAACATAATTCAAAGTTGATGCAAGAATATGATAGATTCCTTGGTTTGAAACAAGTCGATTGACTCGTAATATTGATCCATTTTATTGAATATCAGGGAAGTTATGGTAATTTATATATTTTTAAAATCGGGTTTTTATAGTAAAACTTTTTTCAATATCATAATTAAAAGTTGATGCAAGAACAGAAAATATGTGTTAATTGGAGTCGAATCGATTGACCTACAATATTATTACATTTTATTGAAGAGTAAGGAAGCTATGGCAATGCATAATATTTGAAAATACGGGTTTTTATAGTAAAACTTTTTTCACTAACATAATTCCAAATTTATGCAAGAACGGAAAAGATTCCTTGATTCATGGCAAATCGATTGATCTATAATATTAATACACTATATTAAATATTAAGGAAGTTATGCTCATTTATAATATTTGAGTCATCTGTTTCAAACAGAAAAACTTTTTTCATCAACATAATTCAAAGTTGACGCATGAACAGAAAAGAATTTTTGATCATAAATTTTCAAATATAGTAATTCTGACAATTTTCGTAAAGAAATCATAAAGCTGGCAAAGGGATGGGGTGCCACAGAACTTTTTCCTTCCTTTTTCCAGCTATTTTTAATTTGAGCAAAATTAAGATTTTGGTTTGTCTATTATTAAAAAAACTAATGCTTTCTCTATGAGGAAGCAAATACATTTGCTAACGGGAAGCAAAGTGCTCGTGAAATGAGCACCATATAATTACAAACACAAACAAAGTGGAAACACTCGAGATCGAATTCACAGCTAGATTTGTCGTATGTCGAAATCGCAGAATTATGCGACCCTAAAAACCTTCTCACCGAAAATTATATAGAGCTTTCCAACTATTGCACAAATTTTCCAGGAAAAAATAAATGTAATTTGAACCACCAAATAACGAAACTCGATAAAAGAATTTTAGATTGGCTGGGTTGTATTGCTCACATAACACTTGGAACAATTTTTTTTTTTTATACCATTAAGCCGTTTCCCTTTCGGCGAGCCTCTACGGGTAGGCATGACACTACCCGAATCGGGTAGTGTTTCTAGGTGGATAGTTTCTTATAGTAAATAACTACAAGTGTGGGCTCACCACACCCACGACCGCCAACAGCAACGCAGTAGTATTATTCTCGAACGGTCACCCATCCAAGTACTAACCGCGCCCAACACTGCTTAACTTCAGTGATCTAACGGGAACTGGTGTTTCCAGCGTGGTATGGCCGTTGCCACAATTAAAAACCTAGTATCTCGAAAAATTCGAAATAGTAATAAAATACAAGAATCTTCAATTCCCTGGGAAGAAGGAAATATCTGTGTCTTTCAAAATGAATTCATGCAACAAACAACAAACCTTTCAGAAATCCTTTTAGAAACAATATCTATTAATGATAAAAATACTACCATCTAGAAAAAAACTGCAACAGATTGGTTATTCAAATTAGACGAAACTGCCAGTACCTACCTCTATCTACTTCAGAGTTTAACCAACGCTGTTACGCCCATAGTTAATGGCAGTGGGATCCCCTTCTCTTCCCAGACCCACTTTTTGACCCACTATTTGACCCTCAATCTTTACACTTTCCCGTTCTTTTCTTCTCTCATATTTCAGAAATACTATTATTTTCTTAAATCTTACACTTCGTCCACGAAAATCAATTAATTTTTTCATTAACAGTACCCATTCCCTCTTCAGATGAATTTCGTCTATTTAAACCTCACCCCATAGCTATCATTTCTGACTTCAATACAATTGAAACGATTTCAATCCACATAAAACCTCACGTTACTGACCTAGCAGTATCTAATCTCAATAAAACCTATTTTTCAGTAGGAAAAAAATTTCTTAAATCATGTTACAAAACGACACTTTGAACTTTCTGTAACTCACAAGTTTCAATTTCGAATGTTTCAACGAATCATATTTGCGAAATAAAAATTTTCACTGAATGAAATTCCTATAAATGTCAATTTTATATCAATTTCGACAACTACCCTATTTGGTTTCCATTACAAGTTCATTATGTTTGGATTTATCCAAACACCTCTATCAATGAAATTCAATTACTTTGACCTGATAACCAAAGACACACATTTGAAATTCAAAACCAGGGAATATTGTAAATACAATCCAACTGTAAATTAAATCCTTCTAACCCATTCTATTATTCACGACATAATCTAAAAGAACTAGTTCACTGTATTCCTTCGCCCCAATCGTCTGTCGCTTTCACTTATGTCACGCCCTCCTTCATTAATTACTCTATGCAATCACCCAAAATCTTTAAAAAATTCTTGATACAATTTCAAAAAAAAGAAGACATTCCTTTATATTCTCTCGAAAACCATGGTATTGACCTTAGTAACTATTCTAGTCGCAATAATACTATTGAAAATAAAAAAATAATAAATAAACTAAGAGATAAATAAAATTCAGACCCTGGAATAATAAAAAAACAGCAAAAAACAAGGAACACCATTAAGTAGTGTTACAATACCTCTTCTAGACGCATTATCCTTTTCATTCTATGATAACGAACACATTTAATATACATCCGAATGAACTCATTTGCATATACCGTGAATTAGAATTTTATGTATCATCATATTGAAGAATTATTATTCAGATATACTATGAAAAAAATATTTAAAAATATAGATAAAACATGAAAATGATAGAGAATCCATGTGAAAAAATGTTTATTATTTTAATAAAAACCACCTCGATTAAAGAAAATCATTTATTAGATATAAGGTAGAGTAGATAAATTGACAATAACAAGATAATCATCACAATTATAAAGCGCCATACGCCACACATGCTCATACGAATTATGATCCTTACAAATAGGAGCATCCTCATCCTCAGCAGAGAGGCCGTCAAAATCGGAATCCGTAGGCGGTAACGAATTCGTTGTATACTGCAAAATAAATGAATACTAGAGACAATAATTGAAATTTTTAATCAAAAAAAAGCTCCTTTTCCACATTTATATTTAATGAAAACAAAAACTCATAATTACTCCTAAATCATCGTCATTTACATCCCTGTCCTCCCGATCCTGATCCAGAAGCCTGCGGATTTCATCTATGACATCCACTCTGATTTCACTTATGTGATCCCATACATTCCAGTGCGTTTGTCTTGCCGAAAAATTAGTGTTAGTTAGTGGACGGCTCCGACCACTGGGAACTCCGGGTGCCCGAACCAAGTAATACCCAAAAGGGACCCGTTTCTGTCCATATATTACATAATATGTCGAAAGATGCTGTTCCATACGAATTAGTTAATACTTACTTCACTCAGATTTGTATTAACCTCGATACAACAAGAAATAAATATATGCAACTAGCACCTCTGAATATTTAAGTGAACTGATCCCACCAGTCATAGACCCATACTCCAAATTTTCTCTAAAGAATCTAAAAGCAGTCCCTTCTACTTTACTCCCACATCTTCTCTAACAATTACGAGCTATATAAACGATTTGGACACCTTTCAGCCACTAAATTAGTACCCATCACAAAAAGAAATTTATCTAAATAACTACCTTTTATTACTACACTTTTATCATTACTACGTTACTCTGGTCTCATTTAATACTCATATTTCATAACCTGCATACATAATTTTACAACAAAAATATTATAATCTTATTTCTCTCTCGTTCTAATTCCTGAAATCCCATATAACGCAATACCATTATATCAACAATTTTGAAGTTTATTATGAAAATAACTAAAAGAAACTGATCTCAAACTAATAAAAAAAAGAAGCTTATCTTAAAAAGAAGCTGTTTCTCTAATAGAAAATATTACTTAATAATTTAAACACATTTTAAAACTTTAGAATACTTCAACTTTTTTTTAGCATTATTCCATCACTAAAATAACGCAAATATAATTTACTAGAACAACTAGATGGCATTCGTCCACAAGATTATCCTGTAACATACAGCTATCTTTTAAACTGTTCATATCTAACGATGCATCTCTTGACACTATTTTTCTATTATGATCAAATAACAAAAGAATACATTTGTCTTTTTTATTACGAAGAAATACCCAACACTGAGAAACAAAGATACGATTGTAAACTTGATTGGCATTCTATCGTAAACCTAGAACATTCTATTGCAAATGAAGGAAAAATTAAGATGGATTGCGAAATTTGTAAAGAAGGAATTCTATATCCTCGTTGTAAAGCGTACGACTGTTTAGAATGCATTAAACAATTTTAAATGAGCCAATAAACAATAGAAAAAGGAAACGAAGTCAAAGTGACTTCTCAATTACATGCCTGAAATTTCAATACCTTTTTTTAAATATATCATTCTATTCAGCCTACGTTAAAAAACTAGAAAAACAATTCATCATATTAGAATTAACACTATAAAGAAATTCTTGAGTAGCAAATAGTTGTTTTTATAACTTACCTGAAATCCAATGGAGGACGATAAATAAATTGTAACTTTACTTACCAGAAATTACCGACAAATAACAATTAACGACAAAATCGGAAAACTACGATCACACTGGTACAAGAAAAACAATTTTCTTCAATGTATTCTTCTGACTGCGACTTTTCGCAAATATTTTACTTGTTTTTTTTTTTGTTTTTTTTTTGGGTGATTCAAACCAATCTACTTAGACTATTACAAATTCCACGATTAGGAAAAATAATAATCCAAAAGATGTTTTATCTATGTCCAAAATTGTACTATTTAATGCATTTTTCCTTACAAAGAATTTTATAATAAAAAGATTTCTTTCAAGAAAATGAGTCTTTGTACGGAACAATGCATTAAATAGTACAATTTTAGACATAGATAAAACATTTTTTGAATTATTAATTTTCCTAATCGTGGAATTTGTAATAGTCTAAATAGATTGGTTTGAATCACCCAAAATCATTAGACCTGGGCACTATGGTCTTTTCCTTTTTTAATATTCATAATTTACTTATTTCCAGGTTTTATATATATAAAATGTAAAATGTTTATATTTATACATGATATATGTTTGGAATGATTTAAAAAAATGTCTTCCCGGTACTTATTTGAAAATAAGGTTGCCAATGGGATGTACAAACTGCACCAATTTGGTATTCATCAAGATACTTATCAAAAATAAGTTGTTATACCCTTATTGCCTATAACCAAAGGTATTCTGAGGAAGATGCCATATATAAAAGATATGAGCATTATTTTTCATAATGTACCAATGAGTACTTTTATAACTTTTCTATTTATACTTTAAACAATTTTTTACTTGTGTTTTTATTTTCAGATTATATTTGAAATCTTATTTTTGTATTCATTTCTGAATAATTAATAATGATTGTTGAAATTATTTCTTATATTTTATGTTTTTCTCAGATTTGTGATACAAATTTTTCTGTAACATGTGCATTCTATTATGATTTGGGTTATTATCAAGAGGTTAGGTGAAAACTATATCACTTGCCCTGGCAAACGAAAAGCTATAAAAATTAAAAAGGGTCTTGTCTTTCTCTCTCTCTCTCCCTCTCTAAAAAGTGGGAGGAAACGATGTCTAAAATGCCCATGCTTTGAGAGTTTTCGAGTTAAAAAATGAGTTTAGTTTGCTTCGGTGGTCTTACTACGTCACTCGTAACTTTATACTTTTCGCATCGTGTACTCGTTTTTCTCATTTAATGTTTAAAATTTTAAATTAAAATTTTGAGTATATAAACATCTTTAGAAGTTAAATTGGTGTTAGAAAAATTGAAATGCTTGAAAAAAAAAAATTTTTAAATGGTGCTTTCCAAAACAAGACAACAGAACAATGAAGCAAAACAGTGGATTTCAACATAGGACCAAAATACAAATGAGTTAAAATAATTTTATAACAAAATAATAAAAATATTATTGTTTTTTTTAAAAATAATATTGATTATGATAGCATTAATTTGATAGATTGTCTTGTCGAGAATTAACAAAAGAATTTTTGTTTAAAAAAAAAAAATAAATAAATAAGAAAAAAAAAAAAATTTTTGTTACAAATAGAGAAGTTAATGAAGTGTTTTTGAAGAGAGAGAGGGAAACAAAGTTATCAATTTGGGGAGGGATCTCTCAAGTTCAAATAGATTTTGTGATGAAGTTATCAATTATGTTAAAGTATTTTCTTTAACTAAATGATTTAAAATAATTTATTTTCATTTAAGGCAATTATTTCCTGAATTAATTCATATTTCATAGGAAGTATAAGTAATATAAAATTTTTATAGGTATATGAATTTACTCATACCTTTAGTTATCCAATAAATAATTCCCTGAAGAGGAGGTTTAAATTGACCTCGAAACATGTTGGTCCCCTGGTAGTATAAAAAAGACGGATAAAGGAAAAAGTGAGAGGTTGGTTTTTTGGTTGACTTTTTCACCATTTCTCCCTCTTTTTTCAATTGGTTATTCTTGTCTCTAATGAGCCAAAAAGTGAGGTAGTTTAGAAGCCTACTTTTTAATTTTGAATCTTTTTCATACTCATTTTGTAGAAAAAATTATTCATGATAAAGTGGATTTCTTTTTCGATCTTAATTTCAAAATATTTTACTTCTTCAAATCACAATGATGATTCAAAAACAAGAAATATAAAAAATAGATTTAAAAAATGATGAAAAATAAATAAAAAGAAGAGGAAAGATAGTGAGGAAGGGAGGGGATATGGAAGTTGCCTTCTCTTTCTTCCCTCTTCTTTTTCTGAATTTTTTTTTAGTGATAGAAAATAAAGTGCCTATAAAAAAATATGTATAAAAAAATGTGTCTAAAGCATTTTTTTCTTTTACAGATAACGTGGCAGCGTACAGTCAAGAACTTAATATTACACTAACACATAGCGCAACTCAAACATTACACGAAATTAGGTAGTATCGAGTACGATTTTACCAAACCACTTTACATAATAAACTCATTTGGCATATTACCTTCACTACCACCTTTTCAGGCTAAATGCCTAAAAATTTATTGCACATCAACGTCTAATGAAATTCGAACAATATTGTATAAATAGACGAATTCGTGTGAAAGGTGTTACAAACCTGGCCACACATCCATTAATTGTCGCAGTAAAAGGATAAACAAAATATATGTTGATGAGTGAAAATAGTGAAAATATAGTGAAAAAAATTAAAAAATAAATAAAATAAAAAATAAAAATATAGTGAAAATAGTGAAAATAATATTAGTGAAAATACTGTACGGATGTTCAGAATTATTAGATTACATTCCTTTTCTATAAGGTTATGCATTATAATAATCGAAATATATTGTTACTCTAAGATTATGAAATTTAATCAATTATCGCATGAATATGAATTTTACTTATATCATGGCTATGGATGTTTTGAATTCTTAAATTATATTCCTTTTCTACATGATTATGCGTTATGATAATCGAAATATATTGCTACTCTACGATTATGAAATTTCATCACTTATCGCACGAATATGAAGTTTAATTATATTAAGGTTATGGACGTTTGAATTATATTCCTCCCTGTATGAATACGCATTTTTATATTATATTACTACATGATTACAGATGTCTACATTTTTATAATTTATAGTCTCTTGCAATACTATTCAGAAATTATCGATTAAAAAATATCAATATGTGACATTGAACAGGTCATACCTTGCCACGCATCTCCTAACTTCTGTGGACCAGTAGAAGGTTAACTAGACCACTTATATTCCATACGCCGAACTTCCAAATAGAAAGGTGTTAGAAGCAAGGATTTCCACGATGATTTGCGAGGTTCCAGCATTATACAGGGTGTCCCAGACTCAAGTGTCCGGACTTATATGGCCATATAAAAATAAATAAAAATGAATAGAAACTTCCTTTTCCAAAAATTAGTTGAAGTTTTTTAGTTATAAAATATTTAAGCTGGCCCAATCAGGAGCGCCGTATAAACAGCCGTGTGTGCGTGAAAGGGATTCCAACGCAGTGTTCTCCCGTCGCTAACCCCACCTCTGCATTCACTTCGATAACACTGCGTTGAAATCTGGTTCACGGACACACGGCTGTCTATACGGCGCTCCTGATTGGTCCAGCTTAAATGTTTTATTACTAAAAAACTAAAACATCAACTGATTTTTGGAAAAGGAATTTTCTATTTATTTTTTTCATTTTTATATGGCTACATAAGTCCGGACACTTGAGTCTGGGACACCCTGTATAACCTCGGCCCAATCGAGGGACCCTTCAGTTCAGTGTATTTCAACACGCCGCTTCAGTTCGCCCCATTTCAATACCAAGGTATAATTCTTCGTTTCGGATTCCTCCCAGCTGAGTAATCTCGTGATTGCCAGTGCTCAGAAATCATCACCGAGCATTGTAAAACTTGTCCTAACTTCGGTCGAAGTGATCCCCACTCAGTGAAAGTTCAAGTTCACCGAAAATCATAATTTATTATGGCTACATCAATAACGAAACTACCTCGGGCGGTGATGAGTACCCGGGATGCTGAGGTGAGGATGCCGCGACTGGACGAGCGTGATCGAGATTCACGTTTCTCAGCGAAGCGTCGCGCGGTGACGGAGAGATGGTGCATGTCTCCCCGAAGAACGATTGGAGTTGGAGTTTCCACGGCGTAGAGAGGCTTCTACGTCGTTTCCGTGAGCGCAGGTCGGAGATTCCTGTGCGTCTAGGAATAAAATCCCCTTAACACCTACTCGAAAGATGGGGGTGATGAAGGAGGCTCAGGAACCGGTCCTGGGGGCTCGGATGCGGGCGGTTCCGGCTCGGGTGCCGAAACAGCTGGGTTTGCTGCTTCCTCCGCAACCTTGTTCCCGCTGACGATCACGGGCGTTTTTGCAGACATGACGGCGCTTGTTACCTCCCCTTAACTTAGAGAGATAGGATGCTTTGTTTTAATGTAGAAAAATTATGATACGGCGAATATGCGACGCGACGGAATGGATACGTGAACCTAGAGCACAGGAGGTTCGGCTTCGGGCCTGACCACGTGCGCAAGGTATTCTATAATAAAAGGGTAGATCGGATTACACGACCCGGTGCATGGGACTGTCGGCCTTTATCTGACCACATACACAAGGTATGCTACTACACAAAAGAGACGGTTTACGCGACACGGCGCATAGGACTGTCAGCCTGAGCCTGACCACATGCACAAGGTATACTACTGAAGAACAAAACAAGGAAACAGAACGCGCGGAAATTGTTGTTGATCACTTGAGCACGAAGTGTGGTTACGCGACTCAGCGCATGGGACTGTCGGCATCAGTCTGGCCATATGCACAAGGTAGACTACAGACAACAAACTGTTGAAAGAAAAGAAACGAACACGCGAAACATGTTTTGGTCACCCGAACACGTCACGTAGCTCGGATATAGATCCGAGAATTATTGCACCGAAAGCACTGAAATATTTCACCACACGATTCAACACAATTGGATAGGAAAAATAAACGACGAACTTGCTATTGAAGCGCGAGTGTCTCCCGAGTTCCCGGGTGAATTTCCGATTCTCGAAAAGATGGAAGCGCGAGTCTGAGCGCAGGAGAACTTTGGCCGGAGCCTGATCACTCGCGCACGAAACGTGGAGTTAATTGAACAAAAAAATTGGCGAGAGAACTACACACAATGCGTTCACGATATTTAAACTGAAATATTATTAAGTTATACCCGTTTGACTTGAAATAATTCCGTCGGCGGAGAATTCAAGAATCCCGGCATTCACGGACGATGCTGGAGAAGGTGACGTCTGTCAACGAGAAACGTCGAAAAGAACTAAGTTATTGCGTGGAAAAATAGCTTTACGTTTATTCTCAGAGAAGCAGAGCGGATGCTGCTTCCCCTGGCTTGAATTCGTAAGCGACTGACGGTCCAATAGGGATGGCCAAGTCGATTTCGATTCCTTCGAAGAATCGATTCGTGGCGTCGATTCTTCGGAATCGATTCTTTGTTTTAGGGAATCGATTCTTCGTCGGAATCGCCATCGATTCCGATCACAGAGTTAAGAGGGTTTTAATTTTTACAACAAACCTCTCCAAAAGCCCATTGAAATTTTCAATTTACGCGGGCTATTTGAGAAGGGGGAAGTGGGGAAATATTAGAATAGAAATCGAAGAATTGGAATCAAAGAATCGATTCCTACCTTCGATTCTTCAATTCCTCGGAATCGACGCATCCGGCGGAATCGAAGAATCGATTCTCACTGAGCGTTACCCATCACTACAGTGTCCAAGAGGCCGGCTGCACGCAGGCAGCCCAGTGCGAGAGCTGCTGGCCCGATCCCGGCAATGGGATCGCAACGGAGCGGGAAGGACACCGTCTTCCGTACTCACTGATCAAACCTCGAGCGCCCGCGCCATTTTAATACTAAATTATAATATTTCTAACTTGTTATTAAAAATAGTAAATACTATTAAAATGAGCGCTATGTAAATATGTTATATAATATGGGTCAAACTTCCTTTGCCCGCAAACGGGATGAGGCTAGGTCCATTAGAACGGCTTTTCAAGGTTTATAGTTTATAATCAATTATATATAAAAATATTAATTAAAAAATCATCAAATCTATTTACCCTGAATAGCCGTGATAATGTTTATCTATCTTCACTTCCATTTCAAGTATGTCATGAGAAGAAAAATGAAATTATTACACTTGAAATAAGATACCGGAATTGAAATGTATAATGGAAGAATAATACGACTATTCATGTATTTGTACATATTTTCACTTGTACATATATCAGGTTTATAAGTTTCTAAGCTGAAAATTAATAAGATTTTAGATCTTTTTTATTCATAAGGGATTGAGAGTAAAAATAATCATTAATTTAATGACTGACCGTCGAAGCGCGTCGCAACCGGTTGAGTTCCCTGGCTAGCTAGAGTCGTGTGGCGAGAGGGAAGAGGAGAGAGGAAAAGAAAGGACAGAGGAATGCGCGCAGATGTTAGAAACAGAGAGCAACTCTGGCCAACTTGTGTTCACGCGCCGGCTACGTGAATTTACTGAAGCTAAGGGCCCGCATGAGAGTGAGAGGAAAAAGTGGCGATGACAGGCATGAGTCATGGAAGGGTGTTAGCAAGCTCGTTGATGTAAGGCACTTGAAGTGGCAATTTATAATGTCAACAATCTATCAAATTTTCCCGGATGGAGGATTTTAGAAATGGCACGTTCGACAAATTGATGCCTTCCAGTGGTTCTCTATCGACCGGAAAGTCGTTACAAAGTTGCAAAGCATCATAGCAAAGAGTCATCGTAAAGACATTCCTAGTTGAATCCGTCAACAAATTTTGCTTATTCCTTGAAAAATAGACAAAATCTGAATATGTTTATGAAAATTCTTGTAATAATTAATAATTATCGTATATTTGCAAAGTATCATAGAAAAGATTGATTAAGAACACATTTTTTCTTGATTCTCTAAACTAACTGATCCTATTCGTTGAAAAATGGACGAGCTCTTGATTTGTTTATGAAAATTATTTAAATAATGAATAATTCTTGAAAATTTGCAAAGCATCATACATAAAAGTCATCGGAAAGATATTCTTAGTTGATTAGGTAAAAAAACTTTACCCTATGCGTTGAAAAATAGCCAAAAGTCTATTCGTGGCAAAATGGCCAAGCTCTGAATTTGTTTATGAAAATTGTCGAAATAATTGATAATTATTAAATTTGAAAATATCGCATGAAAAGTAATTGAAAATTTAAAAATAGCCAAACTCTGAATTTGTTTATGAAAATTGTTCAAATAATTAATAATACTTGCGAATATACCAAGCATAGAAAAGAGTCATCGAAAAGAAATTCTTAGCTGACTCCGTTTCCTTTAAAGATAAATGAGTCAAGGATTAACACATTTTCTAACTTTTGTAACTGGAAGTTAAATCAAATCAAATTCTAAATGTTTATAACTTTTTATTTTTAATTAAGATTAGAAGGATCTAATTGTCTTTGAAAATGTAAATGAAAGTAAAATTAAATAAATTGAAAAATGTTCATAATTTGTATTGTTTATTATTCTAATAAAAATATTTATTTCCGAAAAAAAGTGAGGCTATATCATTATAAAAAGAAACATTGATATATGAGCCAAAATATTAATTAAAATTGTCATTTTTTCTTTAAATATAATATATTTACAGCCTATGATTAAATCATATTTTCCATCGCTTAAGATTTCAAAAATAGTTCAAATTTGAAAGAAGTCGTAGGCGTGAAAAATGTAACCACAATAAAAATAAAATGAATATCTAAATATTCATAATTTTCGATTATTTATGATTATAATAAACAAAACTTGTAGTTTAAATTGTAAGCTTTTTATTTTGCTTGAAACCTATAGAAATTAAAAAAGAAATAATAAAAAAAGAGTAAAGGGTGAGTTCATTCAACTGTTTAAAGATTAAATCACAGTAAAAATGGCGGAAAAGTATATTGCAGAAGGAAAATTATTTCAGAAAATAATTAAAAAGTACAATATCCTATATTATTATAGTTATTGTATTATTATAGTTCAGATCGGAAAGTTGCACTTCTTATTAAAAAGGTTATATCTGCATGTATGTTGTCATGTATAATAGAAAATAGCCCAACTCTGAATTTGTTTATAAAAGTTGATTGAATAATTTATAATTAATGTAAATTTTCAAATTATCGCGGGAAAAAGTTATCAGAAATACATTCTTTGTTGATTCCGTCAGCAAATTGAGCCTCTTCCTTGAAAAATATCCAAACTCTGTATGTGTTTATGAAAATTGTGTAAATAATGATTAATTCTTGTACATTTGCAAAGTGTCACCAGAAAAACATTTTCAGTTGATTCCGTTGAAAAAAATTAATCCTTTTCGTTGAAAAATAGCCTAACTCTAAATTGTTTGAATAAACCATAATTCTTGGGACTTTGTAAAGTACTATAGAAAAGAGTCACCGCAAAGACATTCTCAGTTGATTCTAGAAAAGAATTGAGCCTATTCGTTGAAAAACAAAATTTATTATGAAAAGTCTTAGTTTGAAATAATTAATAATTCTTGGGAATTTGCAAAACATCATGAAAAAAACTGAACGAAAGGACATTCTTAATTGATTCCGTGAACAAATTTAGTTTATTCGTTTAAAAATAGCAAACTCTGAATTTCCTTGCAAAAATTGTTTAAATAAATTATAATTCTTAATAATTTGCAAAGTACCATAAAAAAAGTCATCCCATAGATATTCTTAGTTAATTTTTTCAACAAATTGAGCCTATTCGTTGAAAAATATACAAACTCTGACTTTGTTTATAAAAATTGTTAAAATAATTAATCATTCTTGTAAATTTTCAAAGTATCATATCAAACAGTCACGAGAAAAGCATTCTTAGGTGATTCATTTTTAATTGAGCCTATTTTTTGAAGAATAGACAAACTCTGAATTGGTTTATGAAAATTGTTTAAATTATTAACAATGCTTCCAAATTTTCTAAGTATCATATCATACAGTCACCGGGAAAGCATTTTTGGTTGATTCCGTTAATAGAAATTAAGCCCGTTCGCTGATAAGTAGCCGAACTATGATTTTTTTTTTAAATTGACAAATAGCATACTTTTCAAGTAACAGTAATAAAACTTTTATTTCTCTCATATTTTATATAAAAACTCTGAATTTCAGTGAGATAAATATTCCCAATCCAGAAAAGAACTATTGTCCATTAATTTATTTATAACGTAATAAACAATTTTTTAAATAATTCTTACCGACTGGAAATTATCTACAGATAGTTTCAGCACAGATGTAAAATCTTCTTTGATAAATCTGAAAATTTAAAAAATAGTAATTCTGAAAAGTTAAAACAAATCTTTCCAAAATTTCAAAAGCTTTACGCTACTGAAAAAAAGTCAGGAATCATCACAAATGGTCAAAAGTTCTGAAGATTCTTGAACATCCTCACCATTCCTAACGAGTCTGACTATTTCTGAAGGTATCCCTCGTGAAAAAAAAGACCAACTTAAGATCACAGTATAGGCAGGTATATTCTTGTCTCGGCAGTTTGAACCCCCAATATCCCGTCATTATTAGGCTCATCACGAGTCAGGAGTCAGGACCATAACCATAATAACAGAAAGAGATGGCGAGATGGAGGGAGGGACAGAGTTCCATAAATATAACGGCAACTGGTTGAAGCCTCTAGATCTCATAAATAATAATAAATCATCCCAGGTTCTTTAGGAGTTTTAGGTATAGCTAGTCTCTTGATACAGACAGCTATCCTTATTAAAGAGAGAGAGAGAATGGTGTCTATTTCAATTCCCTAAAATTGATGCAGATATAGGCTGCAAGGTAAAAGACCAGAAAAAGACCAAACGTGGTTTGAAACTGGTCTTAATGTGATCTTAAGTTGGTCTTTCTTTTCACGAGGGATGCTAATTCACATCCTATCAGGTAGCTCATCGGCTAGGACCGCAGGTAGGCCAACCCAAAAGGATTAAAAATTGAAAATAATTCTTTTTTCAATGTTGCATATACAGACTCGAAAGTTAGAAATTTAGAATCTAGGGGTTTCGACGATTCCAGATACCTAACAATTTTCCTAAAAAATTTAAAATTAGGATTAATATAATGTATCTTGTAAAGAAAAAGAGATACGTCAAAACGGACAAAATTTTCGGATTCACCTTCAGTGTCATTTAATATATAAATATTATTAATTAAATATAATTAAAAAGAGAATATGCATAAATAAATATAAATAAATAATATAAATAACCTGGAAAATATAAAAGGGATTAGGTTTTATGGAATTCTATTCTTGGACACTAATAAAAGGATTATCCTTCAAACCCAAGCTCTGACGATCTCTTAACATTTCTCATGGATTCGTACTTTTCCTGACGATTTCTGTCGAGAAACGTAAAAAATGTGGTCAGAAATGGTCAGAAGTACTGACTTTTTTTCTAACGATTCCTGACTTTTTTTTTAGTTGGGTAATTAAAGAAAAAAGAGCGGTACTCGAAATTTGGAAATTTTTATAGATTTTGAAGTATAAATGAACTGTGTCTAAAACGTTGAATCGAAAATGAATTCATGTCGTTTTTCTCTATTGTATGCGTATTGTATGACTGCGTACTGCGTGAGTGTTATTTCTTCTTTCTTGCGTTTGCGTAGATATAAACCTTGCCTTGTCTACCCTGTTATCTTCTCTCCTCACCTGACGAATTGAGGTGTTCAGGGTCAGTGTCGAACGTTACGAAGTTCGGGTCAGTACCCCTTACTCGTCTTCTTTAAATTACTTGTGTGAGCTTTATGTAGCCTTTGCTAGAAGGCAAAAACTTTGACTCCTTTTTTAATAAATTATCTTTTTGATGCTCAACAAATATTAATCCTGACTCGGTGACTTTTTTTACCTGTAACTTTAAATCCTGCATGCGCATTATGTCATTCTTTAAGTGCTTTTCACATCACCTTCTTTAAAAAAAATGCGCCAAAGGAATCATATGTATACCGAAGTATACATGCATATACTTCTCAAAATCTTCTCATCTGATAATGTTAACATATACGATAAGCGTCGTGACTCGAGAGCACTGACGCTCTCGAATCGAAAACGCAACACTGACACTGACAGAACACATGCACAGTAGAACTGGTAACATCAGTCTATAGAGAGCTAAGTATTGCCCGACGAGCAGGACCTTCTTTTAAATATACGATTTATCGCGTTTTTTAAAAACAAAAAAATGCTTTAAAAATATATTGTTCAATTAGTGCTGTGATTGGGAAAAAATAGTGTAATCTACTGCTTGAATTCATACATAGACATTTTACATTCATACAATTTTTTATTTTTATTTATATTGCCACTGAACGTTTTTCTTAAATTATTGTTCTTCGCGAAATTAATAAAAATTGGGGAAATTTGATGAATATGATTGAAGGACCGGTATAAAATATTAAAGGACTTTATTTAATGGCGACCTAATTATGATCAGCTTTTTGGATAAATTTAGTAATGGTTTTTTTTTTTTTTTTTTTTGTTATAAAAAACAAATTTTGCAGGTTATACAATTTTCACTAATGAAAGGAGAATTTAGATCGAGTAATTTTTACATTCTCGTTAGAGAAGTTATTAGATTTGTATATAATTTGACACCCCCCCCACTCCTCGTTTTTGTCAAATGTCCACGTTTTGAGACCCTCTAAACCCTCTAAACAGGTTTTTAAGAATGTGTCTGTCTGTATGTCTATATGTCTTCATGTCTGTCTGTCTGTGAACACGATAGCTTTTGAAAAAATTAATCAATTAGATTGGCGTTTGGTACACGTGTTTAGTGACAGAAACTGAAAGTCAAGTTAGTTAGCCAGCTATTTTGGATGAAAATTAAGAAAGTGAGAGCATTTTCAACATTTTTGAGACCATTTTTTTCAAGATTCAAAAATTCTATGTACAATTTATCCTCATAACTTTTTTCGATAAAAAGAAAATTATCAGAGTTATAGCATTTTCAAAATCCAAATAACGCACGCTATGAAAAAAAGTTAGAAGAAAAACGTTGCTTGTTGGAGCCCCTACTAGATTATCATAACAAACTTTTGAATTTTCTTGAAAAATTGAAAATTCAAATTTTGATCGCACAAAAAATAATGAAAAATCGAAAATTAGATTTTGGGGTCAAACTATGCAAGCTACAAAAAACAATGAGGCAATAGTTGTTGACTAAAAAAAGTGCTATAAATTTGTTATCAATCATTTTTCATAGGACATGTAGTTTCTATTTTATTTGTAAAAAACAATATTGAAAATAAAAAAAAATAAAAAAAATTTTTGTACAAAAGACACAAGCTATGAAAAAAATGAATAGACAAAAGTTACTCTTCCAAAAAAGAGCGAAAACTCATTCAAATTTGTCATTAATAATTTTTTGATATGACGCGTAGTTTTTATTTGATCGTGAAAATAACATTAAAAGTAACAAAAATTGAATTTTTTGAAAAACGACACGAAGTGCCAATAAAAAATAATAGACAAAAGTGGTTCAACCATGAAGGATCTCCAAATTTGTTATTAATCATTTTTAGATAGGTTGAGTAGTTTTTCTTTTAATCTTGAAAATTAGATTAAAAATAAAAAAATTGAATTTTTAGAAAAAACGACACAAGAGACGAAAAAAATTAAAACAAAAGTTGTTCGACCAACAAATATCTACAAATTTGTTATGAACTCTTGTTAAAAAAATATATTAGAAATAAAAAAATTAACTTTTTGGAAAATGGACACAAGCTAGAAAAAAAATTGATTAGCATTTCGAACTCGAAAGTTCATTGCCTCACTACCCGATTCGGGTAGTGTTTCTAGGTGGATAAATACTACCAGTGTGGGTCCACCACACCCACGACGGGTCAACAACACGCAGTATTCCCCGAACGGTCACCCATCCAAGTACTAACCGCGCCCAACACTGCTTAACTTTAGTGATCTAACGGGAACTGGTGTTTTCAGCTACAATAACATTTTATTTAAAAAAACCTTTTGCCTAAATTATATCTACAAATTTTACTTAGAACCACTTTACCTTATTTTTGTTTTAATACCAAAGCATATTTAGAATTGTAATAATATAAGTTTATTAAAATGATACATTTTTCAGGGTAGCCAAGAATAGAATTTGATGCAAAATAAGAAAGAAATATTAAAGTAATCATCAAAAATAAAAGTTGAACTTTATTTAGTAATACCTGAATAAGCAGCGCCAGGCCCGGGTACATAAATAAATTTAATATACATTTGATATAATAGAGTTGAGTTCACATTTCCGAAAAAATCGAGTGTGAAGCACGAGATACGTGATAAGGATATATTCGTTAAAACCGAAGGAGCTTCAACAAAAGAGAATTCACAATCACTAGATTACAGTTGTGGATGCTCAGACCTTTAATTTTGAAAGGCATGCGCACAAATGTGGGGGAAATACAAAGACCGAGCGCGTAGCACGAGATAAATATATCATCGAGCGCGAAGTGCGAGAAACAACTGTCTCGCGCCCTAGACGCGCTCAAACTTGTGAGCGAAGCGAGCCGTGCGCGTAACGCGCGATGGGAATGAGAATGATTTTTTCTATAAACGATTATGGTTTTACTTTCAGATATAATATCAATTTTAATAACATAAGTTCTATTATTTATATACCTGTAGTTTGCCATAAAAAGAGTGCTTTTGTTTGATTTTGATGCATTTAATTATTCATAAGAAAGCAGATTTCATTTCGATCCTAAATGAATACTTATCTTCCTTATAAATATTATTAACGAACTGTCCATTATTACGGAATTTGATGTAATGCAATAATGTTCAATGACTTAGTTTTAAGTTCCTAATTTAAGAAAACTTCAATTTTAAATAAATATTGGAATTGTTAATTTTCCACGTTTTTAGAATGATTAAACTTTAAAGGTTCAAATAAAATAAGGATTATAATTGCAAAAGTATTATCAATTTATATTAATTTATGATTTTGTAAATCATGTCCGAATGTCTGCTTCTACTTTACCGATGTTTTAAGAAAACAAGAACCGCCGCAGGGTACCTGCCATCCAAAAATGTTAATAGCCCCCAGTAGAACCGCGGTGAATCACATCTATAATGCTATAATATATATATAAATAAATATAAATTTATATATATATATATATATATATA